>OY292518.1:8072321-8305111 GCA_958496365.1 Subacronicta megacephala
GGTAGCTACTTTTAGTTGACTTATTGCTGAAAATAGTAAGTTACACTTTTCGAAAGTACGTATCTTATGAGATACGTGCTTTCGAAATTGTTGTTGCATTATGATTATTATTGACTTTCCGGGAAAGCATGTATCATTCAAGGTTATATAAAGACTGACTGGTGAGACACTAACGATACTCGAGGATGTAATATTTGACGATCACATATACAGAAAAAATATTACATTAAAAATAAATATTAATTGATTATTTAGTAAACTTAACCGAAAGATAAGTAATTTATTTCGCAACGCATGTACACGCATAGTTATCGGCGTTTCGCGTAGGAAATTAAATCACATTTCATTTATCTAGGTACCTATTTTTATTACATAACTGGCTTTCCGCCCACGGCGTTGCCCGCGTGTTCGTTTCAATTTGACAGCAAACTCACCATTAACAAAATGATCCGCCATTTATTGAATTCATTGGTTACAAAAAATGTGATAAATGAAGAACCTCTCGACCGATGTTGTGCAAACTTCACATAAACCATCTACTAAATAGTCCGAACAAAGCCTAAACATTTGGTTTGGATAGGTGAGCCCGTTCTTGAGTTATGTGGCATATAAAAGTGGCATTGATTTTTATATATATAGATACGAACGAGAAATAAATCCCGAGTACTATCCTGAATTATCGTTAGTGTCTCACCAGTCACCCTGTATATATCATATTGTTGATACCTATTCTTGGAGATTTTTGTGATGTTTTAGACATGTATTTGATCATATTCATATCTATCATGATGACGATTCGACGTGCATCGACCACGATCTTGGGGCATGTCGTCCAGGGTCTCGACGCTGCTGCGGTCAGATGAAGTTAGAACCGATTGAGCAGTCATCGACTTCCGCCGAGATTTGGGCGACTTGCCCTTCCCCTTATGCTAGGAGGCTTTACTCTGTTTTTTGCCAGAGAGGTAACATTGCACACAAGTTGGGTGCTCAATAGCTTTGGCAATCGATTCTGTTGATTTCGACACTACGATGCCCATTTTAATAGCTTTGTCTTCTGCTTTAGCAAGTTGGGAATAGTGTGTCATTCTATCAAGAGAATTTGTCCCGAGTCGCGCTAATTTTTCTCCACCAGATTTAGATGACCTTCGACTTAAGTTTGGTGACTTGTTAGGTGATTTATCGAAACTAGCTTGGGGAGTTCGCATTATTCCCTTTTTAGGTGCAGGCTTCGGTGATCGGGAGCGGTCCACGCTATTTTCCCTTGATTTCATAATGCTGCCGCGGGGTGACCGGGACCCATCAAAACTCTGCTGCGGCGATCGCGACTTGTCGATGGAGCCCCGAGGTGATTTAGACTGATCGAAGCTCCCTCTAGGAGACCGATGTAATGTTTTGGTCTGCTTCAGGCTTGATTTATTGGGAGACTTGCACACAATGACTTTGGTAACACGATCTCGATCCGGTGATGTGTGGTCTACAGAGCGATTTGGTGACCTATCTCTGTTAATGCTGCTACCACTGCAAGATCGTATAACTTTGATCTTCTTCTCCGAAGCTGTGGAACTTTTTCTTTCTGGAGAAGATTTGAGAGACTGCGATTCTTGCTTACCTAGTTCCTTTACCATGGTGGGTTGATACTGGGTGGGTTGATGTGACGACTGGATGAGCCGGGCCTGACTCCCAGTGCTGCCTGCACTCAATGTCGACGTCGTGCTGTGGATATAAAGGAATAAAATATCTCACAAGTCTTAAAAGGGCTTAATATTTGTAAATTTTCCGATATTAATTGAAAGAACTGACAATAAATTTGAATTCGGAATAGACCTCAACAGAAGGAATAGAACCAAAAATTTTATTAGCTTCGGGCGTCGGACTTGTTATCATGTGGTTGCCGGTTCGAAACTCATCCATTGCACTACTGACGTGAACCCACTCGTAACACAAGCATTTAGCTTAGCACGAGGGGTTAACAAGATTACTAGTAATGGGCGACCCACATTGCTAGTAAACTTAATTTTTTATGTTACAATTGAAACTATACCTATATGAGTACTGTAAGTTAGTTTGTATACTTCGCACTTCTTCTAAAATATTTCGTGTGCGTGAGTACTGTGATCACTCTCCAGGGATGTGCCTAATAGGTGCTACACAGGTGGGGTTTTGGGGTGTTATTTAGTGTGGCCCCTCTATTTGGTGACGGTGGCCATCCAGGTGGGTTTAGTGGATAAAAATCCCACAATCACACCGGTCTTTTCCCCGAAGACCGATGTCCGTTTAAAACCCTTAAAAAAATGTGATGTCATGTACCTGAGTGTAAGATGGTTAGGAGTCCTGCCGAGGCCGCGCTTCGCTGGCGGCGGCGGCTGTTCGTCTTCGCCCTCCGACTTGCAGCCAGGGTCGCACTTGTCGGTCTCTGGCGGCGGCGGCGGCGGAGCGCGCTTTGCCACACTCTCTGTTAGTTTAGGCCAAGCGTGTTAGTGTTGCCGACATGCTATTGTTAAAATTCAAGCAAACACTATTTAATACTTCTATTCCCCGGAAATAGAATCTTAATATTATCAATTTAAATCGTCAAGAAGCTGGTTTTAGTAAAAATTTAGTTAACTTTTGTTTTCTATAATTTATATAAACGGTTAATAAGCTATCTGATACAAAACGTAGAACGTTAGGGCCAAACTTGTGACTATCACTCCATGTGTAACCTTATATATTTACAAGTTAAAATCGACGGTTTGAAGAAGATTAACACAAAGCGAGATAGTGACTTCAAAGGGAATGGTGGTACTGACCGGTAGCATCACCAAGCGTCTTGCTACGGTGCCTGAAGACGGGCTCGTCCGGCAGTGGCTCTGGTGGCGGCTCTTCCGCGTCCTGAGAGTTCTCTCGAGATAAGTCACCCACCTGAAATAATTTAACACATGAGCTACAGGGCCCGTATATACGCTCATAATGTCTTCTAACAAAAATATTACGAATGAGAAGAAATCTTTTGCTTACGTTCGATTAATTTAATTTTGTATTAGGGACAGTTGTTAACTTCTTCTGCTTTTGCTGCTTCTAATTAAGGTTTATATAGCATTTTTGAGTGAAGATATACCAACTATAAGAACTTTGCTTTACATTTTTTAAATATCGAAATGTGTCTGTGAAAAGTTTGGTAATGAAATCAATGTTCCCTAAATAATCAAATACTTGGCAATTTATATTTTTTTACCAATAAAGAACTCACCTCAATATTGCCAGCTGACAATCGTTGTCCGGTTGTTTTGGGTTTCTTCGTTTTTCCAAGGGTTTGTGATCCCTGCATCACTTGAACCTGTGTAACCAATTTATTCTAATAACCGAACAATTGCATCTCACCTATATCTCACCCTATCGGTGAGATGCGAATGCGACCAAAGAGGAAAATCTTATCATCCACCAACATATTTAGGCTAATTATTAAGGTGGTGACAACATCAGCTATCTAAAATATTATAACAGAATCAGAAGTCTACGCACGTCTACACATCAAGCTGTACAAAATCAGTATAGGCTGGACTTGAATTGTGCGGAAAACGTATACAATTGGAGGTCAGTCTAAGCTGGTGTTATATAGCTTGATGTGTAGCCGTGTGTACCAACATAATAAAACTCAAAGAGTTGGTTTGAACGTTCTAATATCTGAAACTACCGGTTAGATTTAAGACATTATTTGTATTTGATAGCCCAATTTTGACTGAAATGTTAGAAAACTGAATAATTATTTAACAATGCTTGAACATTTTCTTCCTTGTTAGGTAATGCTAATAATTTGACAAGTCCTCTGCGACTTAAAGAATAACCCTTCTTTGTCATATTAACAACAGGGATTGCCATGGTCTCATAAAGGCTGGGGTTCCGGTGGACCCCATCATGATTAATAGTATTTATGTGATCACCAGAATTAACCATAACTACTCGTCATAACATTTAGTTTCTAATTGAAAAGTATTTTTCTAACCTGGTGCTTGGGTCTGTCGCGGTCGAGCGTGTGCGGAGCGCGCGGCGGCGCGGGAGCAGGTCGCGAGGTCGGCAGCGACATGTTGCGCACTGACTCGCGGATGATCTGCCGGATCGTCTTCAGGAACGCGTTGCGGAAGTCGGCCGTGCTGTAAGGACATACATACCATCACGCCTGTATTCCCCGAAGGGTGAGGCAGAGGTGTAGGTACTAATGTACACCCACATTTCGCCGGTATGTTTAGGTCCCATGTAATAGGGGGCAGGCCTATTGCCACTAACAATTATTGCCACTATCCAGAGTCCAAGCTGCTATAAGGACTTAATTCATTAAAAAACAATGACCTCCAGAGGGCCGTAACTATTGTTTTTCCATTGTGTCTACTAAATAATTCATTATTCAACCATCATCATGCCATTACAGTCCCACTGTTGGGCACGGCCCGTCACCTCTCAAAAAGAGCCCCCTCTTTAAGCATAGTCCATTGTATTACCACTACTACTTTAGCCTTCCTGGTGTTTTTGAAAAAAATATTAACACTTGATCGTTTATTATGGTATGCTTAATGCTTATTATATGTTTTTTTTATTCGCTAAACTGAGAAAGCTTTAAAAGTAAAAATCCAAACAAAAAGAGTTAAAATGATAATGTTGCACGGCTGGTTTGCATCGTTTCCCTCTATCATTAGCATTTATATAGTTTCAAAACTAAAGTTCGACTGGAATCGGAATGGAATCAATCATAGTTTCTAACTCGCACCTGTTAGATAGTACGTAAACTTTCTCGGAGCGGCGCTGCAGTTGGCTCCGCAAATGTATGAGCTCCCACAGGAAATGACTGTCCATGTCTTTAGCCGAGGAGGCACGAACTTGCACCTCGGTAACTGGGATCAATACCTGGTACCTTATGATTTCCACCTCGTTTGAACTATTCTTAGATGACCCACCCTAAAATACAAAACGATTTCATTTAATACAAGTATTTGTTGTTAAAAAAAGGATTCAAACCGGCCATGTAAACAATTTCACATACCATTAATTTTTTCTTCTGCCTCAGTCTTTCTTTACAGAGGAAGACAACAGCTGATTTAAATACAAAGCACATTGCGTGCAACTCCAATCCCTTTTTAATTTTTCCTAAAAAGTCTGAAATATTTAACCATTCTACTCCGCCATAGTACAACAAATCACCTGAAACAAGACATAATATTAAAAAATTCATAGATATAAAGATAGATGTATACTTACTATTAAACAGATACACTATTTGAATACCAACCAGGACTTAGATCTATAGGTTGTTTGCAAGATTTTTGATGTTGCCTAAACAAGTGATCAAATATAGCACCGTACTCTTCATGTATTCGTTGCATTTCATTTATGTGCTCTGCAACCTTCTCCATGCCCTTTAGAGCCTCTGAAATTAAAATAATGTATAGAATGTAAATTAATTTGTATCGCAGGAAACAAATTACATTAAAGTAAGTATCAAATTAAAATGTCAAGTTGCTTACCCACTAAATGGAGATGCTCCTCCGAATTTACATCAGTCAAATTTCTCAATTGTTGAAGTAAAAGCGGATATTTTAATATCCGTTGAATGGGTTTTATTAAGTATGATTCCAAAGTTGATGAATGTTGCTGTTTTGGATTTCTTGCCGCAAGAAACTCTTGTAAAGCTTGATTACCTTCATCTACAATCATATGATAGGCACACATTAACATCAGTAAAAAATAAAAACATACAATATTGAAAAGAAACATTGTTTTCCTTACTTGGATGTAATACTTTCTGGGCTTTACTGTGACTAGCACAGAAAGAGCTGTATAATTTAAAGTGGTTAACGTAATACAGAAAAGCATTCCCAACTGCAAAGAGCGCATTCTGTAAAAAAAAAGAGATTACAGAATGCCATAATAGTATTTCCCGTAGTACTTATAATAATGGTTATTGTGTACCTTAAACTGGTTTGAAAACTCAAAGTGGTGGAAGTTAGGTTCAGCCTCAAGCGCTTCCTCTAAGTTTTGCAGGAATTGTCTTTGGAAAGTCACTATCTCCTGTATATTGCCGAACAAAGCATTGATCTCGGCGTTTGATAAAAAAGTTTCTTTCTTGAGGGGCTCCAGGTAGTTTTCCAGTAAGTTGTTCAGGTGCTGGAAGTAATAACACTCCGCGTTATGCTAACATACCTTTTGTTTTAAACTTAAATCAAAAGACTTTGTAATATGTAACAGAATATAAATGTAGTTAGATAACATTGCCGTACCTAATTTCGTGTTTGTGTTGCAATTTGAAACAAGAGCTGTTAACATACCTTATTAACATTAGTACATCGAGACTAGTCTCTATGTACTATCTTATACCTATAATTACAGTCCATATGTAACTCTATACATAATACATAAAGGTTTACTAATAATCGGTTTCAACTTTATCATCGGACACCTCTCTGTTGTCCAACAGATAACATTAAGGGGAATGCACATTTCCTCCATACATTGTTATGGTCAATCTGGTTCTAAAAGAACTTCTGTGTAATATCTAAACATTTAAAGAAGATAGAAGAAGAAGGCCTTGTCTTTTTTCCATTTATAGAGTTGAATGCTCAATCACTGCCGAAAAATACGACGTTAGCTGTCTTTTAGTTGCATATTCTATTGCTTCGTCATTTACTAAGTACTTATAATTAAATGTGACTAAGTTGATTTAAAAGATTTAATGATTACTTTAATTTGATAAGTAGCAGAAATATAAAATAAAATATATAATAAAAAAATCAGACGGTAAACAGCTTTTATTTTATATTTCACTCATCAATTACTTTAATAGGTATCTGGATTGTAGTTAAGTTTTTTATGAATACCGCAACGTAGCTGTAAATTTTAGATTAACCCCATTAAGGATTTATTTTAAGGACCTTTTGGATACACAGCTAGTTATATCGTTAAACAGGTGTACAAAGGTTAAAATATACGTAAGTCTCATAAAATTTTGAACCTAGTGTTCACATCATTATTATTTTTTTGTTAATAAAATATAATTTAATCTTTTAACTTGCCATATTGCGATAAAATCGTTCACTTTAAATTCGATTTAGCAATCGTTTATAAAGTTAACGAGCGGCCTACCCGCAGCTCAAGTTATTTCAGTTCATGAGTTCTGAATGAACCGGTAACTACTTGTGAATGTGTTGAAGTTCTTGGTGAATATGTGTATATGTATTGAGATACCTCGTTGTATAGTTAAGAAAGTTAGCTGCAACACGAACCTGTGGATAGTTTTAGGATATCTTAACTTTGAGAATATATCTTGTTATTTACCAAGTATCTTGTAGATGCTTTACAACCTACATATCACAAGTGAAGTAAGAGTATTCGTGAAGCCAAAATATATATATATATCAGCTTGAGCTACTAGTATTATTAGCAACACGAAACGGCTTAGCCTTAATACCTACTTGTTATAACAATGATGAAGTCTTACGAAGACTACGCTTCCACTTAAGACCTTAAAATTTTCCAGTGCAAAAGTTTTGACACGAACTATCTATAGATAACGCAAATCAAGTGAACACTATACACCGATTGATACATCATTGTGAATAATTACTATTTGATAGTCTATATAGAGCTGGAGGTTCAATAAGAGCATTAAAGTTTTGGGAAGGTACATTACCTTGACGTATGCTCGTTCGGTGTCGACTAGCTCCAGCAGCACCTTCCTGAGTTTGTCGGCGTCAGAGAGGTGGCGCGAGGGCGTGCCGGTCGCGGCACTAGCCACGCTGCCGGTGGGGCTGCCGCGCCGCGTCTCTGCCGGTGACCGGCACCAACCCGTCACCTGCTCCGCGCTCTGTTCGTACACACATATCTGAACTACGGCACTACACTGTGTGTGCTGAACGACCAGTGCGGTGTTAATTTTGCTCACAATACATAATTATAATCATAATACATATTTATATTCTCCATTTTGCGGTCTAATGCCATTTGTTATAGGAAACGACAAGTTTCTTGAGATCCGTTTCGAGTATGTTGTCTATTTAATTACCGCAATACAAAAACCAAATTTAGAAACTAACTTATCTTTTTACAATACAATATATAAATTATGGTACGCAAAGGAATCTTTCCGAATGATCAAGAGCCAATATATTATACGAGGATTAGTCATTCGTATAGATAGTAAGGAATAAAACAGTGGACGTCGGTTGATTCTCTAGAGACAATTATGATTATCGAGAGAGACATTATCATGTGGGTACGCTAACCAAATAATACGGAAATATTCTCGAACATCTAGATAATTGAATTGGGGATAAAATCGCAGAGGCGTGCATGTGACGAGCGCGAGCGTGGTAATGTAATTTATCATTATTTTGTATACCTTTAGAAGATTTTCGATCTCGAACGAGTTGGTTCGGGAGCTGACTTTGGGCGGGCCGGTGTTGACGGCATCGCCGCCGTGCGCATCCGTTTCCGGGCTGTATAACTCCTTACCTGCGCCGCAATCACAGTTACACGATTATGTAAATCACTTCTAAACTTTCTAATCGAGGTGGCTTCGTAATAAAATAATGGCACCGATTTATCCTTAAATATGTTTAAAACTGCCTCAATGCTCTCATTGTTTTAACCTGTCAAGCGGCATATTGTAGACACAATGCAAAATCTATTGTTATGTGCTCAAAAGAGGAACTGTACGCATTGACAGCGTGGCTACTGAACGTGAAATCCTGGGTGCGATTCCAAATTTAGCAGTTTTACTGTGTTTTTCTATATAATTTTCGGAATCATAACTTAGAGTTACCTAACTCTAAGTTATGATTTATGGTAAATAGGAACAAGATCGCCTCTGGCGATTCTTGGCGCAAAATGGCCGCAACAAATGATCGGTTACTAGAAATAGTTAAGAGACTAGAGGTATGGAGGCAGCTAAAGACGTCTATGCTTTGACAAAAATTGTGTCATAAACTCATAATGCATCACACAATCCATTTAGTGAATAAAATATTTATATTATTATCTCCTTTGTGTGTAGGTACCTGGGATACATACTGGCGAACTGTGGGTGAAATTTGCGCCGAGTAGGTAAAGATATGATAAAATAATATACATAGGTACTTCATGTTATCTTTACTCAATGTAAATATATAATATCCGTAAACTGATTGTTATATCTAAGTTAAGTAGTTACACAATGTTCCCTCCGCTTGATTACGGATCGTCTAATTGTTTTCGTAACGGGCCTTAGAGTATACAACATAATTAAACTATAGAGTTAAGTTACGTTATCAACATTCGCCGATTATTAATTGCTCCCAGGTTGTTGCTAAATGAAGAAATATTTCTCATCTGATACTCGCTATTGTTGTAAATTACTAATGTCAGTTTGCATTTAATCCATTACGCAACATAGAAATTGCAAAAGTTTCATGAATATCCATCATTTATGTAGATAGATAACAGCAGATACCTTTAGAATGTAGATAATATTACGTCAGCATGATAAATAAGGAAGACTTTATTATAGACGGTCCTGACTGAGTTTTATTATATTCCATACCGAAATTTCAACGTTTGTTGGAGTTTCCGCGAAGGCAAAATTGAATAACTCATTTTGATATATTCCCGCCATTTATTTACATTCTACTTATAAACGGTGTTACCTATATTTAGTCAACAGTATGTTAATTAACAAAAGGCTGTCCGTTTAATCTGTAAAAGTAAAATAAAACATACATATTTCACCGTAAATTAAAAATATATCATTGCCTCATTAGTCTAGTGGTCCCAAGAAGTCCTGGGTTCGATTCCCAGGTCAAGCAAAGTGTTATTAAGTTTTTCAATTAAATTCTCAGTAGCAGCTCGGAGTCTGGATTCATGTCCGGCTAATGGCAATAGGCTCGCCCCCTATTACATGGGACTTAAACATACCGGCGAAGCGTGGGTGTACATGTATATTTTATAATACGCCTCTGCCTTACCTTTCGGGGAATAGAGCGTGATGGTATTTATTTTATGTAATTAAATATTTTTTTTAATATATCTAATTAATAATAATAAATGTATACCACGTAAAAGAATAATCCTTTTGATAAACGTCATTTTAAGGACAAAAAGCAACGTTTGCCTTTCGTTACAACGAACGATACAATTATGAGACGTATAAGTTATTGAAATATCTCGCTCCGTGCACAAGGACGTACTCACGTATTATTTTGTGGCAGTTATATAATACCAAAAAATCTCCACAAAATCCTCTTTTAATACGAAAAGATTGAGAAACGTGAAATCAAAATGTTCAATAAAACTGGTTTCAAAAGATATGCTCAGATTTCAATAACATGAGAGGAAATTACAATGTTCCTGATGAAAGTTACGTAAAGGCCGCTTTATGACAAGAAGTCACACAATGAGTTTTTGGCCGCAGTGAGTCAACAGCGGGCACAAGGCAAATAGCCCTAGGCGAGGTCGTGGCCTTCATTTAGAGTACCTGTATTTTTGTTGCAGAATTAGCACAAAAGTTTAACCCGCTATTTCTATTTCTAACTAGATTCACCCTGCGGTTTTGTGTCGGAGCGTGGTGTTAATTCGCCTAAGTTACTCCTTATAACATCAGTTATAAGGAGTAACTGACCATTGAGGTCATAAATATAAAGATAAACATTTGAATACTTGTTGTTTTGTCATACGTACCGTTCATACTTTCATATGCCTTTATTAAAAAGTTGTTACTAAGACAAAGATTTTGTTTATAATAAAAAAACCTACGATGCTGTTCAAGTCGTGAGAAAAGCTTTTAAAAAAGAGAACTGGTTCCAAGCATTTGAATGTATTTTCAAAATGGATGGTCATACTGTAACCAAAAATTTTTGTGTAGGTACTACAAACTATATCTCTCTACTAGAAAAAAAATCACGAAATCTGCAAGCAATATCTTTTTTAGGGGAGAGGTGTGATAATGTACACCCGCAGTAATGCGCCGGTAAATTTAGGTCTTATGTAACAAAGGGCGAGCCTATTGCCATTAACCGGGTACAATATTATAATCTGATTTTTTTTTAGAAATACCTTCTTAATAACAGTTAACTCGACCTGGGAATCGAACCCAAATCCTCTAGCGTATAAGTCGCGAATATTACCGATAGACTAATGAGACCGTTAAATATCAATAAAATTTAAAAATGTGTCTGTTACTGAAAATAGTAGTTTCATCAGGCAGCAATGTCACAATAAATGTGTTTGAGGAAGTGAAAGCCTTCTATTGTAACGACTTCCCGCGATTCGAAGTCAGTTCGCGTAGCGCCGCACTCCGATACTCCTACATATAGCTATCATAAAACAAACAACAATTACACGTCGAGTCAATATGTCGTTATAATTGCCTCTTGTATGGCTGGAACACGAGCTGTGAAATAAATTACTGCAAACCTTTAGAGGGCAGCAACTTCGGATCGGTAGCTTCAAATAATCACTGGGCGTAATATAAACGCCTCCAGTTGGAAGTCACAAACGAGGGTTAGAAGAGGGTTAGAAAAAACCGTAAGGAAATAATATTTCTTAATTTACGTCATCCACAAGGAAAACCAGAGTGACTTTCTTGAAATTTACAAAATTTATAATACCCTATGTAGCCTTTTAATTTTAACTCGAGTTTCGGGGATTAAAAGTTTATATACCTCCTAGGTCAAGATTTATGATTAAGATAGCTTTCCGCCCACGGCTTCGCCCGCGTGTTTTTACTACAAACTTTCATCCCTTATTTTATCCCTTTTGGGGTAGAATTAATCAAAATCCTTTCTTAGCGGATGCCTACGTCATAACATCTACCTGCATGCCAAATTTCAGCCCGATCCGTCCAGCGGATTGGGCTGTGCGTTAGATCACTATGTCAGTCAGTCAGTCACCTTTGAGTTATATATATTTAGATATAATAGGCTAGCGTGGTCGACTATAAAATAGCCTAACCGCTCTCACACTAAGAGGAGACCCGTGCCCAGCAGTGGGACAGTGAATTGAAGTTATCTTACCCCTCATCATCATATTTCATTAAATTGAGTCAGATTCCGGTAGTTATTTGTATATCGTGTTCGCGGGCAGAAGATGTTCTATCCACGTAAACATTATATTGTTACAAAGTTAATAACACAATCATGACGAGAGTGAATCGTTTAATATAGCGAACGCGCATATGTTCCGCTTACTGTGGCTAGGCTCGGGGAAGTATATTTGCTCTAACTACATCGCTATCGTATCGCATTCTGATTAGGGCTTTCAGAGCATCTGATGAATGTGTGTATAGTAAACAATGCTTTCGCATAACTCGTAAAGGTATAAATAAGGACAATGAGCGGCAACCCCGAGTTGTTACGATGATCGATAAATAATCCGCATCGTACGATAGTTGTTATGCACAAAGCATTACTGGCTGACAGCCACAATTCGAAAATGAAGATTCAGGGTGGTTTCGAAACGATGCCAAGTATTACGTAAAGGGGAATATTGCTGAGTTGCTTGTTAAGCGGTATGAGATAACAAATAAATAATCATGTCAATTTATTTCATAACATGTTATTGCCATAATAAAAATATTTTGTTATAGTCATACTATACGTTATTGGTCTTGTAGATATGAATAAGTATAATGAAATTACGTAAAATTAACGTCACCGTGCATTTACTTAATTGAATTGTTGGAGCGTTTTAAACATTTTCACATATCCATAATTAAACCTGAACTGATGATATTGAATGTTTGCCTTTCAAAAGGGTAAATACTGCATTATTGTAATTATCATCATGACGTTGCGGTTACATTGAAGTAGGGAACGATAAGGTCGCAATACAGAACATAAGCTAAAAACGTTTCGCTTAACAATTTGCATAGTCATGAAAAGTGAGAAATAGGTAGCGGTGGCACGAAAAACATAATGAATGATCATCATATTTTATGTAGGTATATGCGTATAGTTCTTGTTAACTGTAAGTTTACATAGATATTTGATTTATTTTATTTGTATGTTTTTATTACTGCTACTTATGCGAATATTATTGGTTATATTGGCCTGATTTGACCACCATTGCGTCGTGTGTCGTGACGTGATAAAATCTATACAAACTAGTTTTATTTAAATGATATGTATCATTATTATCGGCCAACAGAGCTAATATTAAAGATTGATTATTTGTAACATACACTTATGAATAAAGAGAAGTTATTATGTATGCAGTGAGTAATGACGTTCAGCTGAATGATTAAAAATAAATGTGGTGGTGTACTTACTCCAGGCGGGTGCCGGCACGATGAGGCCGGATATCATGTCGTCGGAGATGACTGGCGGCTCGCTGGGCGGCGGCGGGCACACGAGGGAATCGATTATGTCGTCGGTGGCCGCGCGCATCGCGCCCGTCAGCTCTGGCGGCTCCGTGCGAGACGACCTGGGTATAAATCGCTGCTCAAAACACTATCTAAATAACAATCTTCTTCCGAGCAATAAAATGGATTCCTCATTTACAGAAACAGCACGTGATGTGTTTACTCAAGATTGTATATAAACCTCGATGCCTGAGAACGAAGGGGTAAACGGCTGACGCAAAAAAAAAATATTTAAATACAAATCACTCGTTCCAAGGAGAGCCATATTGAAACGGAAAACGATTTACGTTTACTGGTGAAAAAAATTAACAACGCAATCAACTCAACTATCAAACCGATTTTTAAACAGAACAGTAATGTCTCTCTTCGAAAATTATGTTCAAGTTTTTTTTGGTTGCCCATATTTCGTTATTTCCCTTTGCACTACTTGTAAATATAATTATATTCACCGATACATAGGTATTATTTCTACATAGATGATACTGAAGAACTCTTATGCCATTTCTCTCTTACGCATCTAAGTTTATACTTTAAGTGTACCTATCCACACGTATAATATTGTAAGACTTGATGTAATGCTTTAATTATACGCATAAACTTCACCAGGTTTAACAAGACAATAAAAGCGACTGCCTTAAAGCCGGAAAGGCTTTATATGAACGACGAGATGAAACAACTCACAACAATAATAATATCGTGTCGCGAGTGCTTGTTGCCAGATGACATTTGTTGGGGAGCATTATTTCACGCGGCGCGGGTGCGGTCACGTCAAGAGGCTCAATTGCGGTCGTTCACAAGGGTTGCGGCACAGTGACGCGGTGACGAGCCGAGCCAGGTGGAGGCCAACGCAGAGCTGCAGGCGGCTGACTATGTAGGTCGCACCGAGCGCTTCAATATACTTGTCGCGGCCGCGAAAGGTCAGGTGTATGAGGGCGGGAAATGCCGATGAACAGGCCTTCCACCCTGCCCCGGCTGCGCGCTCTTTAACTTCCGTTTTATTAGGTGCTAGGCGCCCGCTTTCCTGTTTGTCAGAGGTACTTGAAAACTCGCTAAATGGGAACGCTGTACGATGTCTTTTTTATAATAAATATTCCAATTGCTCATTTATTTTAACGCTTGAAGCTCAGCTCATTGATTAATATTCACAAATAGTTATGAATACTAATGTTTTCTAGATCTTTATAAAGAACCCTAAATACGGCAATACACTTATACTTCACGTAAAAATAGAATATAAGCAATCTTTGACACGCGTAAAGTGCCTACGTTCTTAAGTAAATTCGTAATGAAGTCATTACTAGTTCATAAATAATGTGCTTAGGTATACATAATGAGATCTATTACTTAGCTGAGAATTCTAACTTTTGTCAATTCCCCCTAATCTAGCGAATTAGTAATCTAAGTATAAAAATGTAATTACTTTTACTCAAGCAGGTAATAACTTTTAGCAGTCTATAGGTAGCAGTGTAAGTATATAAGACGACGGGTAACATAATATAGCGGAGGCCACACTTAAGTAAAAATAAACTGTGTTTTGTATAAATACCTCATCATCATGACGAGGGACAGCTCTTCTTGCAGAACGCTCTCCAAGTACATCATATCTAGGTCAGATACGATCGCTCCGTTGATTACCATTATTTCGTCGCCTTTGATAATACCTGACAGGAAAATGAAAACAACTACACTCGGAATGGTTGTTCTTACTTTTTCAGATCAGGGTAAAGAGGATACAATGAACATTGGAATTCCAATTTCTGCTCAAAATGATTAAGATCTTTCGATGTGAGATAAAAGCGGACGTCAATTAAAATGCATGTAGATTTTATAATATTTAACGAAGTTGAGACGGAATAGAACGATGGGGCACTGTTGTATGAAAATATGTATTATGCAGGTTACAAATTTCTTGGAAATATTATGATGTATGTTACTTAAACTTCAGCTAAATGCCGGTGGAATGGTGGAATTATATCTTAAGGCGACGACAAATTACCATTTTGCATAGCGACGCTCTTGTCTTCAACTCGGCTCACGTAGCAGCAGAGTTCGTCTTGGCGCTCCGCGTTCTCAATGAGTTCCGCTTCTACACTGAAGCCCCACATTTGCTCCAACGTTGTGCGTTGTAATTCTACTTGATACAGAATCTTGGCACATACTTCTACCACTTCGTGTGTGTGCAGCTATATAAAAAAATATTGTAGCTTAGTTTTCAGCATAATGACTGGGACGTGTGTAAATTGTTGTCACAACGTACATTTTCATTTAAGCTGCAATTCATTTAACTGAATATATAAAAACATGTCCAACGTTTTACAAAGTGCTTCCATAGGAGTTCAAAGCGGATAAAGCAAATAGCAAGACCAGTAGTTATAAATATTACTATAGTTGTGTTTATTTTAAACATAAAGTGACAGCGTGTCCTCGGGAGCCCGGTCCGAAAATTGATGACGGCCTTCCACAGCCTGCGCGACACATGAGATAATTAGACGTCGGTATTCCCTTCATGTGTGTGAGCGCGTAACATAAATAACACTGTATAGGTACTCCCATTGTTTTCGAACAGCAAAAGGCGGAATATATAAATTCATTTGAGAAATTTAACATTTTCCTTCTAACAATAACTTTTGCAAAATTTTGTGACTCTTGCATTGTTTGCTTGTCAAGCAAGAACCTACTTATTATAATTTATTCGCGTGAATTTCTTTTTTATACGGTAGTGTTCTGTCCTTGTTATTTGGCAATTAGGACATGGCCTTTTTAAAGTAAAGCTAACGTGGGTAACTAATAAAAAGGGGAGAAATTTTAATGATACTTTCATTCTTTATCTTGAAAAGACGATCGATTAATATTCCAATAGAAACATTTAAATACAATTCTATTTTACAAGATGATTAGAAAAGGATAAATGGTAGTGCCACACTACAAAAAAAAGGATAAATGGTATAAATACACAATCTCTTGACTGTCGGACCTCAATTAGGATCCGAGCTAAGTCTCTCTCGTAGAGACTAAAACGCGTTGGTTTCAATCTTGTTTCAATCCTAATTAGTTAGAGGCTCAGTAAATTAAGTATCATTTTGATTTGAGCTTATATTTTGTATGTTGGCACCGCAATTTAATAACTTTGTCACGTACACGCAGTTAAAATGAGTTTGCAAAGTTTTAACATTTAGACTCATACCTATCTCTATGTTTTTGCTAAACTCAGAGCCACTTTTTACTCAAAGGATTACGAGATCTTTCCACAAATGGAATACGTTTCGTTCAAACAACAGGCAAAATAGGATTTAACTTCGTCATATGCATTCCACATTCGTTGATCCTAAAGTAACAGTAATATAACTTTTTGATAACCTCTCCACGCCGTGTCGCGTAAAGTCTGTGACGGAATAGGCCCTGTCAGACCCTACTCACGTCAACCTCGGTCACAAAACATTTTATATTTTTATTTTCACTTCCATAAAATGTGTGGCGCATATTTATTTATTTTAAAATCTAATAATTATCTGTAGGACGTTTAGTAGGATACCTATCCACTTAATCTTTATTAGGATTGTTACAGTGCTTTAAAAGATAAAGATTTATTGTTCTTTTAAAAAATAATATACCGTCTGTGGCGTACCGCGTACGTAAAGTTTTACAGTATTGGAATGACTAATCTAAGAACATTTTTAATCTTATGGCAAAATATGTTTCCAATAAGTCACAATATTAATACTTACATAAGTTTCAATGAGATCGCTGCGGTGAGGAACGAAATAGTTATGGTCTTCCATGTCACGTCTCTTCTTCACCCTGACGAAGTGTTCGAGAGCATTGAGCGAGCGACGTGCGCAGGCGGCGGCCAGGAACTCTTCGACAGACATGCCTTCGCGCACGCCCACCGTGGCCGTGGTACCCTCAGGCAACGACACGCGCACGGCTGCCTCCCCATCCTCACGGGACATCTAGTTGGACATTTATTATTTGGAAGCTCGGATATCATATTTTAATAGAGTACATCTAGAACGTAAGTTTCGCAAAATAAGGTTATTAATAATTATTTTTCTAGTAAAACGATAAATAAATCGACGCGATTTATAAACAGACACGAATTACATAAATAACTGTTCCAAAGTTGGAATAAAATTTGTTTGCGCCAGAAAATTCGTAGACACAACTTTGAACAATCGACATAACCAAACCAAACTGAATCAAAACTTGGAAGCAAATCCCTATTACAAATTAAATTATAGCGAACCAGGGTGGGCAAATCTTGTGATTTGTTCACTTGGGTTAGGGTGAAAGTCAAACTGTGTTAAAACAAGAGTATATCATCATCTGAACTAAAATGACAAATTCCTACTATTTATTATCCTCTGGCCCTAAAATGCTATGCGGTATTTTGTCAGTCGTCGCTCTTGCGTACGCATATACAAAGGTCTAGGATAAAAATGAAATTATGAAGAGTTCGATCAAAACTTTCAGATCAGAATTTTGACAAATAACGAGGTATTAAACGACAAATAATATTTGAAAGTAGATTCAACGCAAGACAAGAAATTAAATCGCAAACGTCGCATCGATTGTTCGTTTCGCAAAATTTTGGTGCTTCAAAAACGCCCGATACATCAGCTAAAACTTTGTAAGTACCTAGTTCGACTATCGTAGAAGACTCCTAGATGGACCTGCATTCGTAAAAAAACCGTTTTCTGACATACCTACCACTTTAGATGTAAAGGGTGAATTTTGTTGGTACTAAATACATTTCCCCACTAGTGGTAAAATGGTATTTGGGTATCTCGTAGGGTTGGATTAGAATGGATTTTAATGTTTATTGTTCCCCAATAACTTCATTTACAAGGCGGAATAATCTCTGTGATTAGGTACCCAATAAGTGTACAACGTCAAGTTCTACACAACTAACTTGAATCAATATTCCAGTTTATCTAGATAACTTGTTAGATAGTCAACAACTCAACATTGTTTATTTAACCATTACAAAGTTCTCATATCTACTTTTCAAAGAATTTATAAGTAACAATAACAATTTTATTAAAAACAGTCTGTTATTCGGTCGGTTTTCTGGTGGTTATTCAGAAAATGGGAAGTTGAAGCCGCGTAATTAAACACAGCTTTTTATCATTTCCCGCAGGTAAATTAAAAAAAGCAATTTTGGTTTTTGTTGTCATATCTGATTTCTGATACCATTCGAATTTATATTTATTTCGACATTTGTGATAATTTTACCGCGGTAAATATTGATTATTGAAAACGGGCAAGTTCCTACAATAAGATTTTATTCTACGAGGTCTTCCTAGGTATGGTAATTCATAAGACAAGAAACAATGACATTATTTCGTTACGATTGCTAGGAAAACAACGTTAAGTAATGACAGTAAGCGGTGAGCAGTTTGTCTCGGGTAATAGTCTTTTTTCGTGACGTCCTATATTACGACCTCGTCAAGGATTAGGGGACACGCCACATCGGCATTTCCAATTCGGAAGCTTTGTTGTCTTTTATATCCTTACTTTATGAGACAACGCTGAAGAGATAGCCTTCAGTATATGTACAAACATTTACAAAATCATAATAATATGTCTTGTTTAACTACTTGAGATTTGTTGTTTGGGTCATGTTAGATTATTCTCAACATATCTCAAATAATTCAATATTAATTATGTTAGAAACAGCCTATTTGCTAAAGTTCTTTTATGCAATAACACGAAACCAGTGTTTTACTACACTTTGTATTAACAATAGCAGCTTACTGTTGAAATTCTTTATGTTTTCAAAATAAAGTGCGCACAATAATTACTACTACCTAACGTCCATGAGATATAAAACCTTTTTTTGCTTCTAAGCGAATATGTCACTTTCATTCGTTCCGTTTGCTATAGCTATTAAGTAGAGTAAATGATTACGAAAGCATATTCGCTATATGTGGTTGTGTCTGAAGCACGTTGTACAGTTTCAAATGACTCAGCTACGTCGGCGAAAAGCGCTGCCATATAAGTATTACTTATATATACGACCAACTTCAGAAATACAACTGGTTTTATAGCGCTTTAACGTAAGCAGTGCTGAATGCTGTACGTCGCATAATTTTATATTTGTTATGTTGGACACTATGGACAATATTTCCTTTATAAATACGGTTGATTAATTATTGTCCTTTAATGTTTTCACCGAATCATAAGGACGTTCTACTTTCAACTGTATGTATGTATCTTTTTTGTGTATGTTCACCGATTTCTTTATCAATTGCGAAACGATTAAATTTGGTGAATATCTGTAACTCAAAAAAAAAAAACAATAACATGTACCGGTCGAAAAACAATGGTAACGTCAACATAAGTAAAACCTAGTATCTACTTGGAACTAGCCGGCATTAAAATTTTGAAATAAATTGACTTTAAAAAAACTAAAACTGTCTTAATAAAAAAATATATATCTTAAGTCTAAAACAGTTTCAGAAGTCGGTGGCGAAAACAAAAGATCCAATCAAATAAAAGGATCGACTTTTGAAACTGTTTTAGAAATAACAATATAATACGTAAAAATATATTTTTAAAAGTACTCTTTGTAATTTTTCATTGATCACAGTTATGCTTTACTCAATTAAATATGAATATATTGTGTGAAAAATAAAATTGTTCCAAAAGAAATAACTGAAGAGATGAGGGCTGATGGAGACGTAATAAAGAAAAACACTGCTACCACTACTACGCTGACCCTATGTAAATTGAGACAAGGGCAGGAAGATTAAGATGTTTCGGTTCACACTAAAGCAATATTCCAAGCTAAGCGAAATTGTAAACCTATTTTAAAGGTAACAAAACAGATTCGTTCATTTAAAATTGGTGCTCTTTAAAATTGTATGCAAGGATAATACCGAATGATGACAAAACATTTTCGGTGGCAAACAACATGGCGAATTATCATGGATATGAAAGGCAGAGAAATACTTTACCTGCATAGAACGCCTGCTGGAGCCTGAGTTGGATCGCGACAGGTTGGGCGCGCGACGTTTCGTGGCGCCGCGGCCCGCCAGCAAGTTGTTTAGCAGCGATGGGGACCGCGCGCAGATGAACGCGTGGAAAGACGACACGGTGAACACGCCCAGCTTATTCAGCGTGGTCTTCGTGCCGCGTGACACGTGTGTCAGCAGCGACTACATCACAGAATTTCCTATTAACTTCACGAGCCTTTGGAGCTCCCATTGGCATAGCTAGGGATTGTTCATACAGAATGAACCAGCCACTGTCATTTAATAAGAGATCATGAGTAGTTCCTCAACACTGTAATTTTTTCTACGATGGGCAAACCGCCTGCCTTGCAGCATTGCCCGTTCTTGCCCCCTTCTTCCTTGTACTTTTTATATAAGGGTTACTAAAAATTAGCTAGAGTTTTCATAAGTCTTGCTATTTCAACAATACTTGACTTCTATTTTTGTAAGGTATGTTTCGTTCATAACATACATAATTACATGGACATTTTTATCCTGGAAAGGATATTGATATATCCGTTAATCAAATCTATTTCTGAGCAAAATTGTAAGCAACTTTTATTATTCGCATGTTGGGGACCATTATGACGTCCCGTGACATGGGTCGTGGCGTAACAGATTCCAACCCCGTTCCCCCGGTCAACGGAACTGTCAATTTGATAGCGAAGCCAACAAATTTCCTTTCTCTGTCACCTCCATGAAATCACTTGACAATTTCAACACCCCTCTCCTGTCTTATTATCGGGTGATATATTACGAACACCGAATTGTTTACCGGATTATAATGGATTGGTCTCCAACAAAAATAAAGTTCAATTCAATACAAGAAAAATAGGGTGAGCTTTTCGTTAGCAATGTGGGAAGTCATCTAATGCCAAAGTTATCATTCAATAAAAAAATGTTGATAGGTTGGAATGAATCCCAACTATTCCTATAACCAAAGTTGTTGGCCGAATCACAAATAAAAAAGTTATGGAGGTTTTTACTGCTTCATTAAGCAATATAAGGTAAGGTCACAATTTTGTAGGGAAAAGCGGGAAACTCAATTTCGCCTAACATTTACCTTGGGGTTAGGAAGTTCGCCGCTCTGAAGGCTCGCCATATAACAACGCAATCGGAATTGTTCGCAATGCAAACGTTCAAGATTTTCCTCCCATTGGAGCATTTGGACAGCCAGCTGTGCTCGAGTCTCGGGATCAGAGACTACTGATTGTTGAAGGTCCGCCATGTGCTTTAACTTGTGATCCTGTAATTTTTGAACGCGTTACTTATGCAAAGTGATGACATGCAGACGTGTAAACGTGCAAATGTGTTTGCAAGTATGTTTTGAATAGTCCGGACCCGGTCCACGAACTCGCGCTCGACGATGACGTGAGCTATGAATATTAATAAGCGCGTGCTCCCACCTGCCTGTGATAACTATCAGGGTGATAAAATAGATTGTTCCCAACTACAAGCATGTGTCCCCGACCTTAATTACGGTATCTATTTTGAATATTTTGCAACACAACATGAAGTCATTTTAAATTCAGCACTTTGTGCACTATCATTAAGAACATGAATTTCAATAAGGTAAATACTATAGGTACTATTTTACAGACGAGGATATATTTTATAAAACGAGATGAAAATTAACTATTGTTGTGTTGATCTCCATCTACTTATATGATGCAATTATCGACGATCTAACCAGACTATCGACTGGTATTGGCTTCATTTCCTTTACAATCAACCGAAAATATGTCTGACATAGCACATATTCGTATGTGGTAAATATGTAGTAGTGTGACTTGACCACAAAGCCTTTGATGCGTGCTGCGGTCTCCCGGTGCGGGTCAGAAATTGGCGCGATTTCCACGAGGAACGTTCCAAACCACTCGCCGACTCTGCCCGGAGCTTACATATATAGGTATTCTGCTAATACATAATACTGTGTGTACCTAACAGAAGAGGAGCTTGCAAGTGACATGGTGCCGTCTAAATTTCATACGAGCCAACGTTATGTAATGAAATTAACGATTGTGTTTATATACCTCTTATCTGAAATGGAGAAAACTTAAGTATCTATCTGTTGTCTGATCAAAACAATACAAAAATAAAGGCTTGTGTGCCGCCTTCGGAGTTTTCTTTTAGAAAAACAACTTATGTTATTATATCTTTTCTCTGAGCCTACCTACGCAATCTTTTTTCAGACTAATTATATAATAGAGCAATAGGGCGTTATTTTTTGTGCCAGTATTTATGTCTCCTCAATAATATTTGAGTTAATTCGATATTAACCTCTCTAAGCGAGATGGGCATGTGTAACTTTCTAGAACTAAGTGTTTATACTGAGGTTTGGAAATTCTCAGCGTCAGCAATTAAGTTCAAAGTACCTAGTCTAAAATGGCCTGTTGGTTTAGTATATACGATGTCCAGTTTGGATTGAGCGGTGCATAATTTCTCAGCTTAGCACATTTTGGTTTGGTCAGCAATGAACAATATTGCCGTTAGCGTTTAATTTGATAGTTAAGCCGGTTTTGTAAGTTTGTCAGCTAAAACTAAACCTTTTTAAATATTAGTTTGAATACCATTTATAATTCAAACGCATTATTAGATTTTTCTAAGTTGCTTGCCTTTCATTCTGTGTATTTATAAATAAAAATTTTATATGAATAAACAATTTGGACCAACCTTCTGTAGATAAGTTAAATAAATGTTTGTTTCGTGAGTAAAACGCTATCGCAACATATTAAAATACATAATTATGTATACTGTTAAAGCCTTTTAATTAAATGCCGGCGGTAAAACTACGGACCTGAAGCCTTCGATTTAGATCTCATTTTTATTTTTAAATATCACAAGCCCCTAGTAATGATATTCTGCTACTTATTGGATTATTACAGCGGTGCAAATATAATGATAAGCGTTGTATAGACTTACAGATTCGATAGCCTTTTCAAGGCGATATATTTCCTCTTGGAGTAAATGAAGTGTGCCAGTCTTGCCGCGGTGACGAGCGAATGCAGCGGCGCATGCACTATGTATGCTATTCACCCAGTTTTCGAGTTCAATCTACGAGATAATGTTATAATTATGTTGAATTAAATCATGACAGTATGCTTTTCATCAGTTGTAGGTTGTATTTAATTCTATAATGCGCAAAATTCGGGCTATTCACACTAATATTGCAAAAACTTTGTTAAACGATTTTAATGTTTTTTATTGGATATGTTAAAAGGGATACGTTATTTGATGTACTTAGCAACTTTAATAAAATTTAATCAATGTAGGTGACGCTTTTAGTTTTATAATGATGTTTACTAATGATAAACTTACCTGGCACGGTGCTTGAAACAAGTAAGCATCACCGAAAGCGGTGCTAAGACAGAATATGAAGTCGCGCTTGGGGTGCTCCGGTATCGGCTGCATGATGGCCCCATCGACTATGATCAGGTGTTTGGGAGCAGCCTCTACGGAGCGTCCTTCACGAGAATCGCAAGGATAAAAGAGCAGGGTAGTGCCTTTCAAGCACACCCAGTATCCCTTCCAACCGCGCTTGCGAGCCAATTCAATTTGATGCTTCTTGCGGAGCAGCCATTTCTTCACACTCAAAAACCTGTACAAAACGTAACATCCAAAAAATGCTCACAATCTTTACTTGCATACGATTGTCATAAATGAATGAAGCTACTAACATTAATAAACATTATGGTCATTGATGGCAAAGCATAATAAAATATTTCAGGTCTTATTGAACTGTACCTGCGCTATCCCTGACATTAACATATATAGAGACAGAACGAGTATCAGAGGTGACTAAGCTTAATTCAGACATTAGTGACCGGATCTTTCCAGCTTCATTACTTCACAGTAGCTAAGCCATGGCCTACATAGCTATACCTAAAGTTTTCTGAGAACATAATTGGATGACGTAGTAGTGGGAATATTCGAGTCTTGCATTCTTTGCTTAGAAAGGTGGAATCTGTCAGTTGACTAAAGCTTGTTATCGGTTTTTGAATTAGCTTAAGATACAGATTATGTAAGAATAGGCAGAAAAATTGCCTCCAAGGCGATATTTATTACAAGCATATAGCAAACTACAAACTAACAAATTATATAGAAAATAATATTAAAAATCTATATTAGAATTAAGTGTAATTGGTGTGCCAATGTTTACTTCAGCATGACAAAAAATATTTTTGTAATAGTGTGTAGCATTCATGTCTTGTCTGTAGTTGATGTACATTTTTACAACATAACTGAAACTGATCATATATCAATATCTGCCTGATACATATAAAAACCACTTTAGATATACCAAATAATTTAAGCGCCATATCATAAAATAGCTTTGTTGTAACTCAAGATATTCAAACTGAGTATAGATTTACATTTTGTTTTAAAATTTACACTAAGTTGCCTTGGTGCGTTGGACCTGTATCTCACGAAGGCAAGCCTTCCAAAGTAGGGTGGGAAATACACGTCACGTGTCAAGGACAAAGAATAAATGTTTTACAAGAAACATTTTTATTTTTTTTCCGTCAAATATAACATTTTACAATATTATAGTCACATATTTTATGAACACTACTCAATTTAAGCATTTCAGGAAAAATAACTTCTGCGATTGTTCAAGAATACCAAAGTAGACTGCGAACATAACAGTCATGTCTATTTTTTTATCAATGTCTTGCTTTCTGCAAGGCAGAACAAAGTGTTTTTTAACTAAAGATCGTATTTTCTCTATTGGCACTCCTCGTGCCCGCTTGCCAAGAACTTCCATAGCCCATACAATAACGTTCACTGGCGTTGGAGCTCGTTTTTGTCCCCGATCTTTAGACACTTTAAAGTCCGTTCTCACTCGAAAAATTGTAGAAATAGATGAAATCGAAGAATCGCTTGTCTTCATAGTAATCTTTATATTTTTCCGTAGACATGATCCTGGGTCATTGGAGTAGATAAACTTTATTATAATGAGTTTACATTTTTATTAAAACTAAAAATAGTTATTATTTTTGTTTTCGGTCTGTATATAATGGAATAATTGACAGTTATTCTTTCACTTTATTTGACATATGTGTCATATCAAGATATTACATGTAAGTACCACAGCTTATACAAAGTAGCAGTATATTGTAAAGAGAACCAAAAGGAATAACTTCAAAAAATATTACCTGCTTATTATCAGGTGATAAAAAACGACCCGAAAAATCGAATACCAACCATATTTGAATGTTTACCCGGGGTATTTCCAAAGAAAAACAAATATAAATATCAAGGAAACGTTATGGAATTAATCACAATATATATTGGTTCATGAATTGTCCTTATTAATTAGAACGGAATAAGAGTAGGTCTTGCGAAATAATCTTGCTTCATTAAAAGCCGGATGCTGTCCTGCGTAGTTATCTTATCTGGATATACTTAATAAATCAATGTCTTAGAGAAATTCATAACAAAGGAATTTCATTACTATGAATAAATGTTGAAAATAATTCATAAGTCTGATATTAAACGAGAATTGGAAGCGGTAGAACAAAAAGCTTGAATATCTAAGGTTGTTTCACAATGCTGTCTCAATGTCCTGGAAGGATTTGTAAGGATGTTTAGAATACACTAAGGATGCTTAGTAGGCAAAACACCATCAACTTGTCTTCGTACTCTGTACGTGTTTACGAGGTTGAATAGGTCACGGCTAAGATTTCCCTCCGGTCATTTGGAATTCATGGAAGAGGAATTGTAGCCTCAGGCAACATAAAGGACGCCGTAGGCTTTTCCTAATAGACACCATGACACTCGACAGAAGACATCCGACCATGACGTCATATTTCTTTCCATAAGTTCACGTTTCGCTTACATTTATTAAGGCTTTAAGGCTTCTCAAAAAAGGAACAAAGGACAGGAATATTAAAGCCTTGTTTTGTTCACACAGGCGCTGAAGTGCATAGAGAAGTGTCGATGTGAGCACACGGTGTGTGCAGTGAATGAACAGGGTGGAAGTAATTTCATTATGTATTGGATACTATCTAGTAAGTATACTATTATGCTCCTAGAAAGGATCGTTGCAAGAAATATTATACCGTGGTTACAGGAAAATCTTTGTCATAGATTTTCTTTGTCCCATTTCAATATTTTTGTAATCATTTTGAAACGGGCAAGCTATATACACGTTGACTATTTTATTTCTTATCTTATATATAGCATGTGGTTACTGTACAAAACCATAATGTAAAAACCAAACTTGAAAGTTAGTGATGGATCTGAATCAATGTTGACAAAAAAGGCATAATTATCTGTCCTAATGCAATCTTAACTTTATTTTTAATTACCAAAATTATCAGACAGTTTTGGTGGTGGCTGTGGTTACGTTGTTGTAAATTAGGTCATACATATCTCATGTAAGTAATATGTTTATTCAAATGTTCCCTGCTTATTGGATTGTAAATATTCCTAACTCCAAATAACTCAGTTACCGTCTTGAAATATTACCGCTCACAAACTATCTTCATTGTCATAATATATTATGCATATTAAAATAAAGTCTGTATATATTCATGTATTATATTGAACGTAAGGTATTTTGAAGCAAACGTTTTAATATTTTTTACAAGAGATAATATCTACATACCTATAAATATTAAAAAGGTATTACAATATTACATATTATTTCCTCTTAGCAAAGATTTATATGAATGTTATGATACGCTATGAAAAATATGGTATTGGACGTTATATATTAGGTATTTCCTTTGCGCAAGGAGGGGTTTGACTAAGGGAAGGGATGGACGAAGACTATATATTTTAGACGATATTTTATCATGTTCAATATTTTAACTTCCAGTGTTCCGTTTACCCTTATATATCATGTTTATTTTTTGTTGTTAGTTGTTACGTAGCACATCTAATTAATATTTTTTTAATGTTACGTTATAAGTAATAACACATTTTTCGGATTTTTACGAGCTGTTAAATAGAATAAGCGACAAGACGTGTTGATTATAACATTTAATAATTTAATCACGGCCATTCAGCATTAAGGCGGTCACACATGCAACTTTTTATATTAAGTAACATCAAAAGAGACATGAAGAGTTACGATTTGATAGAGTGAGATGTTTACGACGGAGAAGTGTCGGAGTTTGCTAAGAAAAATAAGAAAATTCTTAGATCGACCTATATTTGGATTGCAAACTCTAACCTAATTTTCCATAAGTTATACCTAAATATATCGTATGGACAAAACTTTCATATTATTTAAATACTTAAGTCACTTCAACATTTAATTATTTTTTTCTATAAAAAGCACTGAAACTGTAAATATCGTAGCGTTCATTTACTTTCATTCATTAAGACACACTTTATAAAAAATGGATCACAAGTCATAAATAATACATTATTTTCCGGAACAGACACAAAAATGTATAATGGTAAGTTTGGCAATTAAGAATCTCAACAAAAGAGTTACCAAATCTATCAAAAATTGTAAAATTATTTTTTTACCCACATTATGTCAGTAGCCGTTATTTTGCATTTAATTTTTAGATCGGTTGTCAATGTTGTTATGTCACATATTACCATTGACAATTACGTGGATATGAAGACACAGTCAGTGGCAGTGAGCCTGGTTTCTAAGGCCGCAATTGAGCGACAAATTGAAATAAATAATTGTATGTATAACTACTCACCCGGCTTTCCTGACTGCTCCCGTGCAGTTGAAGGATGCAGCTGCAGCACCCGTCTGCTTCCCTTTATACGGAGAATTCATTGCACTCTCACCGGGATCCTCTTCGTCAGATACTGCCGTCGTTAGCGACATGCGGTCATCGTCCGATATCTATACATGAATGTGACATTAATTTGAATGAACATACAAATTCCTTGATTAGGCAATGATCATAAATGAAATCCTGGAAAATCTTATAATTAGGTATTTCCAAGCAAACCGGTATACCATCAATAAATTCGTAACGGGAACCTGTTTGAATCACAGAAATCAGATGTTTATAAAATAAAGGTAGTAATAAATAAAATGAAGTCTGCTCTGACGTCATTTCAATCTGCCACAAACAACGTAAGTTCAAGCTTGGATACTTTCAACATTTTACAGTGTAACGCAGTTTCACCCCCAGACCACCCTCGTTTCCACTTTTGAAAATTGTTACCTCGCCTCTCAGGTACGTAGCTAGGTGCACAGTGGTGCAAAGCACAAGAACGAGTGCTAAATGAGACTTTCATTACTTTACCTGAAATTTATTTCAGTCGAGGTGAATACTACTTTAAAATAAGTAATTAACTTCAAAGCGATGTTCCCGTTAGCAACTTTTTGTGAAATTAATTCCTTTTAGATGTATTTTTATTAATTCACTTAGACTTAAAAGGTTTTCGCACCACTTATTTTTTATAAATATATATCTACTTAATGAAATGGACGCGACGGGGTGTATATAAAATAGACTAATAAAATTATATTGTACAAAATCTGTAAATTTAAATACTTTTCCAAATTGATAACAGTAGTTGCTGTGTACCGCGATCCTACCCGCGTTGATCTAGTTTTTTCCAATCTCGATACAATTTCCCTAAATCCCATCTTACCGGAGGCCTAAATCATATAAGGAAGCTACCTGCCAATTTCCCATTCCCAATCTTTCACCAAGGCAAACGGTTTGAGCTATGCGTTGATATAATGTCATGTAGACTAGCCTTGTAAATGATATAGGTATCATTTTCTGATTGATTGCAATCAGCAAGTGATATATGCATAATTTTGGAAAATTAAATTAATGACATACTAACAAATTAGACGTCATTGACTTAAATTAAATTTATGTAAATTTTCCGGGGTGTGAAAAGTTTGGAGAATATTCTGTTGTTATTTAAATTGTTTTAAGGCAAGGGGATGGATGTGAGCTGCCCAAGACCGGGATGGTTGGCGCTCTTTGGGGGAGGCCTACGTTCAGCAGTGGACGGCGATAGGCTGATATGATGATGATGATGATAAAGGCAAGTTCCTCACGGTGGCGGTGTGCTTTTTGTGGATTGCGTTGTTTCGAGTACTGTTTCATTGTATTATTTAGAGTACTTAATATAGCATTCACTGTTCTCTAAACTTTGTCTTTTTTTTAAAAAAAAAGCTTACTAGCAATGTGGGTCACACATTAAATGCTTGTATTACGAGTGGGTTCACGTCGGTAGTGCGATGGGTGGGTTTCCGGCAACCGGCAACCGTATGATCGCAAGTTCGACGCCCTAGCCATTAGGCTACCGCCGTTTCGACTTCCGCTTTGTCTGTTTTATCTTTGTCCTTTCTATCCTTGTTATTGTGTTTTGGGTGCACAATAATTTGAAAAGATGGGAGGAGAATGAATCTAAAGAAGATTTTTTTATTATTTTTAGTATGTCATAATAAAATATATTGTGTCTTGCGCTTTTGATCATAACATAATATAAAAGCAAAGAGTTGCTTTGAGGCGTATGGGGCCGCGGTAGCGCGCACTCGGCTCGATGACTCTTGACGCCGCGGTGCGCCCTCGCCACCGCCTTTCACAAGAAAAAAGAAGAATATAATGCCACTACATCTTTATAAAATGTACAATAATTTAATCAGACACCTATACGAACTTACACGTACGTTTTCTGGCCACTAGTTGTCTGCATCGTACAAATTTGATATCTGAATAAACTAAAATTTTTAACTCAGTGCTACCTATCATAAACTTCAAATAATGCTTATTATATAGTTACAAATAAACTGTAAGTTATTGTTGTGACACATAACAACTTTATCCAATTAAATTGCATTTAATGAATGTTCCTTTTCGGCAAAGCTAGAGGGAAACTTCGCTATACCCAGATATAATACATAATTGCGCCACGGTTTAGTTAACTAGGAATCGGAACTCCGGAACAAACTTTACTTTTGTATAGTTTAACGTAATACCTACATAGTTTAATAATACGTCCATTCGTTGGTACTTAGTGAAGATAATGTTACCTATATATAATTATGAATATAGCTTAAGCTTCTTTTGTTTACGTTTACGCGTTTAATATTTAAGATTGTTAGAGCAATCGTCGTCTTTATTAATGCTTTCCAAGTTTATTTTATAAATGCTTTATTTTGTTTGTTTTGATAAAGATAATTCTACAATAATTAACGAAAGAGAGCGGTAATCCCGGACACGACCCGAATAGTTAGGAGACTTCTTTTTCTGAAGTCCTAACCTAGTAGCTAGTAGCTTGGATTCCGCTCCTGATACCGGCGGGCTATCGACTAACTATTTCTTACATTTTTATTTTAAAATATTCTTAACTATAAAGAAAGAAAAATTAACAGAATACATTTTATTATAAGTAGTTTATAGATGAGCAGTAAACGTAAAATTATAACTATGTGCCACTTGAATTATGACTGTTTTTATGTTCGTTTGTACAGGAGAAAATGAAAACGTGTGAACTGAGAATATAGGATATACAAAAGAAAACAATACAAACAAAGCTTCATTGCTCAAATAGAGTAAAGAATAAAAGCCCTCATTAGCAAGAAGGAAATTGCAGTTTTCCTAAGAGGAAACTAAAATAAGGTCAAAATGTTAGGTATCTTCTCATCGGCCCTGTAATTATTGTTATTTATAGATACTATCTAAGTACATGTAAGTAATGAATATTAATATTGTATTGTTCTCAATGTCTCACCTTTCTAAGGAAAGCTTCGTTACAGGTTTGTGCGGTCCCTTTCCAATGATAATGACGAAATCTCATATTGCCGAGGAGTCTGGCCCCACGCAGTATTGATACTTCATACACAATACGACGTATGTTAAGCACATCCGTGCGTTTCTTGTACTTGTTTAGCTTACGCCTACGCACCATTCTTTCATCTGGCTCTGAATATTCGCCAGTACTTGTTAAACCTTCTTCAGCTGCCCAAGCGCTCAGTACACTCTCTATAAAGCTAAATAACTGTTGCACATTGGGCTCTAATTTACTAGGTATGAAGAGATAAGGCGAAACGGTTTTCTTTGGAACTATGGCCACTTCATCGGGCTCATCCTCGGGCGGTGGCGCTACGTCATGGTAAGGACAGTTGTGGATTTTATGATGATGGTGGTGGTGGTGGTGATGATGTCTAGATTTGCGTTTTGGTTCCTTCGAAATTGAACGGCCGCCGCTCTCCGCTTTATCCCCAGTTTCACCGCCGCTCGAATGCGAGTCGCCACTACGCTCCCTGCGTGGTTTTGGTCGACCGTTTGACGTTAATGCCACAAGTGCTTCAGCGGCTAGACAGCAGTGATGTGCAACACAGCAAAAGCGGGCATCCCCCTTACGAACCCCTGTATGTGCTTTATGGCAAAATGAAACATCGGGAACCCTTGCCCCAAGCGCAGCTAAATGGGCTCGGTCGGCGCAAACTTGCATCAATAAATTTTCACCGAAGTGAACAGTCTTGTGTCGGCGTCGACGTAGGTGCATGACAGTTCCACTGCCGGCCAGCGAGGGAGGCGCCGAAGCTGAGGCGGGTTTGGTGCGAGGCTCAGGCGCGCGCGCACATCGAGGCGGCGGCGCGCGGTGCGTCTCCACCATCATTGGCGAGGAGCGGCGTCAGCGGCCGGCGCGCGAGCGTCACTTCATCACGCGGCTAGCACACTCCTCTATAACCCTCGTCCACTCCTCAATATTTCAATATTTTTATTACTACATTATTAATGCACTTTAATCCGTTTTATGGTCATTTTGAATAATTAATAGCACAATTTAAACTCTCAAGATTCTGTCTTAGCACTTCTTTTAATTGGATATGGTACAAAGTTATCTAATACACTTCATGTTTTTTATGACCGTCTTTAGTATCTACGTAAATCAATTAATTTTATAACCAACTGTTTTTATTTTGAGATTAAATTAGAAGTGTGATATGAAAGGCAGTTATTTTCGTTAAAGAGGTTTGCTATTTGAACAATCACAGATTTATTTTCACATTGCATATATTTACTACTATGATTGTGTATCTTCTAGCTACGTGACGCAAGTCCACTGCTCTAAATATGAAACGTGCTTATCCATAAACTAATTTTGTATGTACGTAGACTGTTTGCAGGCTGCCTCATTAGTCTAGTGATCCTAAGCGCGACTGCTACACTAGAAGTCCTAGGATTGCTTCCCAGGTCGAAAAAAGTGTTATTGAAATTCTCAGTAGCAGCTTGCAGTTTTTGTTTGTGCCCGGTTTATGGCAATAGGCACGCCCCATATTACATGGGACCTTAACATACCGGCGACCTGTATGTGAATCATAATCAGTACACCACTGCCTAACCCTGTGGCTAAAAAACAAGCTTGATGGTGTGTATCTAATTAATGCAGCCATAACAATTGCATTAAATAGTCTTTATCTCGAATCTTTCGTTTTAACCTTCTAACGTTTATAAGTAAGTATTAATGAGGGTGACATTTTCATTATTGAAAAAACCCTCTTAATAAAGTTTTAAAAAAAGTCAGTATTGTATCACAGTGTATGGTTATAGTATCAAGTCCATTAGTTGAACATATCCTTATTTTGTACGTGACATTTATGAGAGAATATGGAAAGCAAAGCCTAGATTGATAAGTAAATAGGTAGGCGGTTGTAATAGAAATCCGATAAAACGTTCTGCGTTTGAAGTGGCTTGTTCCCGGCAGAGACGTTAACAAGCTGTCAGAATAATCGTTAACTAGACATTTTTCTATCATTTTGTGGATCTTGTGGTAGTTATATTTATTACATCATTACTCGAGATATGCTTATTATGCTTATAAATAACATAGGTTAGTAAGTAAAACTGAAAAACCACCCAGTGTATTCTTACGAGAATTTCTTGAGTCAGAAATTCCGGAAGTTATCCCCTTAACAAAATAATATGTTGGACATAGGTATGAGAGTGATGAATCTTTTTGTAGTTCGGTAGCGTTTTAATTACGCTAATAGCTAGCGCGAACTTTTCCAAGAGAAGTAGGGCATGACACACCACAGCAAAGCGACATAACGTTTGGACGATGAGGTGCTGATGTACTATAATAATATTGAATTATCTGTATATTAATACAAAAAAAAACTTTGTACCCCTTTTAACCGCCTAAGTAGGATTTATTAGACAATAATTACACTTTACAAACGATATAAAAGAAATAGATAAATGTGACTCAGGTACAATAAGATTGACTTGATTTTAGATTTTTTGTCTTGGTTGGTACATTACACATGAAGTAGTATGAGATTTGGCATAATGAAAATTCATATAGAGAAGGAGTGCAGAAAAATATTGTGGACGAATAACTACGGACAACTACTAGACATAATTACACTAAATATTATAATTGTAGTAAAAAAAATATGTATAAGACTATGCATTTTGAGGGCATTTGATAATTTCAGCAATCTATCTTTTTGATATGTTATCTATAAAAAAGATAAATCACTTCTAGCGATTTGGTGAGGCAAGGGAAAATGTATGGCGAAAATATAAAATTTTATCGCGAGCAGACAAGAAGGGTAAACCGAAGACAATATGAAAGCATTAACGATTGCTTCGTCTTTCTAATACCTAAGTATAACGTTATACTTACTATGAATATGAATAAATTGCATATAACTTACTTAATATTATGAAGTCGAACTTAATTCTTATTATGATTAAAAAAGTAATTGATACATTCATAATTATTGTCTTGTAAATGACAATTGCTTAGTCACTATGTTCCTAGAGTTGATTAAAAAAAGCCTCCACATGAGAATAGCAAATTTGGAAAAATCTTATGTTATGGTGGCAAAATAACGTTTTAAGTCAAATAAAATTGAAAATTTAACCAATATTTAAAATCTGATTATAACGAGTGCCTAGAGAGGAATATACGTACGAGTATTATGATTATATTCGAAGAGCTCGAGAGCTACCCAACAAATCACTTGAAAATAACGCAAAGCGATAATGCGTAATGGAATTTAATCTCCAATTGGATCTGATAAATTGGCCTCGTTAAGCCGTTACCTTCTGTTTGCTATTTTTATTATAGCTGAATCCATTGTTAAAGGAAAAAGTTTCTGAATAATTGATAGGCGGAGCTTTTGTAAGCATCTTTAACTAGGCATGGAATAATAAAACTTTCACTGAAAACAATAAACAATTATCAGATTAAGTATTCATTACAGTTAAATTTTGACTGCCTCAATAGTGTAATGGTTCTAAGCGCGACTGCTACGCTAGAGGTCCTAGGTTCGATCCCCCTATTACAGGGGACCCTAGTGCTACCGGCGAAGTGTGGGTGTACACACACTTCGCCGGTAGCACTAGGTACACCTCTGCCTTATCCTCCGGAGAATACAGGCGTGATAGTATGTTACAGTTAAATTTAAGAGAATATCTTAGAGTTCCTAAATGTAGAGAAAGAACTTTTTAATATATACTAATAGTATATCCACAACCAAATACTTAACCGAAAACTACGTAAATGTTGCAAACAAGAAACAGTTTTCCTTATGTATAAAAGAATATTATATATTGTTTGAAGTAAATATGTAAACGTCGCGTCATATACATACAATGCGAGAAGTCGAAATACCAACCCGGCATTGACAATGCCGCAAATCGTATCCATCCATCGCTTGCATTACCTTTCAACGCGAAAGCGATATTTAATATTGGAAATGGAAAATGTTATATTTTACTGAATTTTCTTTTGCTTATTCTTTGAACTTATCATAAAGTTAGACAGAGAAAGATTATAATCCGATGGGTTGTGATGGATAACGTGTATTGTAAGTATTGCATATTTTATTTTTCTATCGGGCCCGACGGTAATATGGGTAAAAATTCATACATTCAATGGTTTACACACATACACTGTATCTAGAATAACAAAAAATACCCAAACGTGAGTGCGGTATATACGCGTTGTGATTGCGATTGCATCGAATGTTGAATTCACTAAGCAATTATGGATACGGAATGAGTCACCGCAACCCGTGGACGTTTCCAACCAAGCGCCCTGCATTGCGCCAAATACAGATTGGTTTGATTCTATTTGTTCTTTTAATTGGAACAACAACGACATCGGCATGACCTGTCATCTCATTTTTTGCTAGCGTGTTCAGTTGGCCTGCATCAGGAAGTAGCTATCTTCCAATAAGTATTTCTCTTACGTTGATCACTTGTCATATTTGTAATTGTTCAAATAACAATGTTATTCTTTAAAATAATTTTAAACAACTGCCTTATCATACTTCGATAGAATCAGCAATAAAGAATAGTTCAATAAAATGTAACAATTGTTGCTTAAGACATCTGTGTGCACCAAATGCAATTGAAAATTTTTAACCGTATGACAAACCAGAACAGACTTTTAATCGCTTCGTGGATAGGCGTACACATCACTATTGCACTTAATATAAATTATAGAACACTAATTTTATATTTATTTAACAACTGTTTATCGACATTCCTTCATTAAAGTCACGATTCAATTTGTCAAGTTAATAAATAAATAAGTTTTTTGAGTTACATAACCAAGCACTAGGTACACACAGAGCCGCTCCAACGCCCTGGCGGCCCTCGCTGCGACTGGATCCAACACGCGTCAACGGAGGGTGGTCGCGATCGTCGAACTTCGTTACGATTCGGAATGAAACGATCGTAAGTCCTCGGGCGCATTCGGAGCAAGCGCGCCTGCGGGCGGGCGGCGCCCGTGTGCCCCACTCTGCCCGCCTACCACACGATATAACAACCCGCTGTTTAAATTTATTTCTGCTAGAATTAACGAATAATTCTTAATAATTGTTGACATTAATACAGTTATTTATGGATTTATTATTGTAAGTTGTTTATTGTTGTATGGTCCAACCTAATTTTCCACGAAATAACTAACTCTTCAATCGTCTCATTTTATTATATCGCCGACGGAATGAATATTAAAAACTTGTAACAAAAGACTCATAAAACTCAATTTAAGCCTAATTATATTTTATCGTAAGTTGTACAAAAGATAAAACTTATTACTTCTGCAATTGTTAAAGTTGTTTTTTTATTACATTAAAATCTAATTTATATTTTAGTATTATATATTTCGTTTTAAAAAGCGGCGTAAAAAGTATTGTTTAATGAGATGACTTAGTAATTTTACAAATCTTGGATTTAGACTAAGTAAATAGTGAAATGCAGACGAAGTTTTGCTCAGTGCCGGCTTAATCTAATTAGAGTACAACATAGCAGAACGTTATCGCGCGCCTGTCACGCTTCGGTACAGAGTTTTCCCACGCGGAAAATATTCTTGCCATCTTCTTGTTACGATGAAGAAGTAAAAGGATATAAAACGTACGCTTTATATCTGACGAGGGGATTGCACTAGGAGCGGTTATTTACTCTATGTTATATTAGTAGGGCAAGCCATGCGTTATTATTGATTGGTATCAATTTTTCCGCTTTGATGTCGCTCTATATCGTTAGTACGAGCAGAAAACTACGGTCCGTTAGAGATAGATAGTCGTCCATCATTTTTAATTTTCGTTAGAGGGCCGTAAATCTCCGAATATAAGTTACCTTTCAGGCAGTTTTTACGTTTTGATAGCAGATTGTGTATTGAAGCAAATAATAACGTGTCTGGGGACGGGGAGTGCGGGTGTCTCGGGCGCCTCCTTCGTAATTCACAACTTTAAGTATTTATTCATGTTCTTGTAAAACTGTTTACATCTTATATGACTCACACGGATGGAAGTTTATTGTTACATTTATTGACGATGCTGTTTTTATGTTGTGTGCAGAGGGATGCTTTTTAGGTTAGGTAGATAGGTTTTAGACCAAAGAGGTCATGATTATTAAGTATTCATATTTAAAAGTATTTAATTTTGTATCCGCTACTTTAACAATGCGAACTCTATTAGAATATTATGATGAACTTTTGTACTCCGTGGTATGAAATATCTTGCATAATCTTCATTCTGTCCACAGGTATACATAGGCATAATGTTTTTATTTAAAAATTATGATTATAGACATAGGAACAGGACTGCCTCATTAGTCTAGTGGTCCTAAGCGCGACTTATTAGGTTTTTCTATGAAATCATTACCATGTATATGATATAACATATACATAGAAATGAATTACTAGAATAGTGTTTCTCATTAAGTGAAATTTGTTGTGAATTTCTTTTGAGGAATAAAGTTTCTTTAACCATAAATCCTCAGTAGTAGCTTGAAGTCTGAAGGCTCGCCCCCTATAACGTGGGACCTAAACATACCAGCGAAGTATGGGTGTACATTAGTATACCTCTGCCTTACTCTTCGGGGAATACAGGCGTGGTGATATTTATGGATTACAGAAACTGAGATGATAATTGCCAAATACATGTTATGTTGCAAGGTTTCAAATTAGCAGAATAACTTTTTTACAAATTAGTTTTGCACTTGACGCATTATTGTATAAAAATATAAATTATATTGAATCTATTTTTTTTTGTACAATCGCAAACAGTAACAACTTATTAATAACACTCGATAGAAATTCCCTTGTCGAAACAAGAAAACTTTGTTCTCGCTTATAGACTGAAGGTGTCATAATCGCTGCTTGTGGGAGGGTTGGCAGCATCAGTATGGAATTATTGCTCTCAAGAAATGCGGTCGTGACTATTGTTCTAATAAATTAATATAAATTATGTTAACTTCTTTAAGTAGTTCTTTTGGGACCTAAACATACCGGCGAAATGTGGGTTTACATTAGTACACCTCTGCCTAACCCTGTTACAAATTTACAAATATTATTTTTAATAAGTTATATTGTTTATTTTTATAGTGCTCATCAATAACATTTTTACGGGAACGATATGACTTACCAGCTCAGTCAATAAATGTTTTGATAAACTAATTGTATTAATCCATCGAAAGTAACTAAAAGTAACTTCGATTAATTCCTACGGTAATGAAAATGTAAACTAAACAGAAATAACACTGGATTTTGACAATATAAATAATAACATTTACAATATAAACTAAACTTTTCAGACCTCTACTTTGAAAATCAATGTTTTTTTTAGTTCTAAACTGTAGAACTTTATTCTAAATACCAGAATTTCAAGTTTTCATATTCCACTGAAAATTTGTTTTTGTTTTATTTAGGGAATGGCATGGAAGCAGCGGCCCTTTTAATACATTTATTCATTCATTGTACCTGTATCGGGTTTGAAAAGGGTACTATAATCCTACTGATTAGGTATCTTCCCTGTAATATATTACATTGGCATTGGCGAGTAAGGAAACGTTCCCACCAATTCATTCGACCGAATAGTTAATTAGTTTGCGGCACATTAGTAAATGCGTGGTAAGAGAAACGTAGTTTGCATATCATTGCAAAACTAAAATATACTTCATTCATTAAATGTCTAAACCGTTGCAAAAACTATTTTATATATTCTACAAAGTTTTTGTAACATAAAATAGATTTCCTATCACTCTTGTCCTTTTAGATATATTTTGTAAAACAATAAACTTGTTTACGTTAGTATATAACGTCCATTACACGCACCATCGTATAACGATCAATCATCGGCAAACAAAATGTCATTAAACCGCCGCCGGCGTCAAAGTCCACCGGACCTCACCTATTTTTTCTTGTGAGCGTATTTTTTCGTAAAAATAAGTGTTAAGAAATTTAATGATAGACTACTTCCAATTGAATTACGAAATACCATCAATAGGCATTTAAACTTAATTATTCTGAATAATTGGCAGGTAGCTAATAATTCTTTTTATCTGTAGCTACATATTCATGAAAGTTGGAAAATCACGCAGTGAACAAGCAAAGTTAATTAATCATAAATTATGATCGCTTCTCTGGCTGAGCATCGCAATCGATTTAATGAACCCTCTACCTTTTCAAATTTTATCGTTGGAAATTAAGATCAAAGGTGTGACTTAGCTTTTATGAACGCCGTGATTAACTCGGGGGGTACCTATTTATAATATGCTGTATTTATTTCCTATAAAGGTATATATTTATGATAGGTGTGCATAAAAGATATCAATTCATGTAGGTAACTGTGTAAAAAATATAAATTGCAATCTTACGACAAAACGTTTTAACCTTGCTTCAATACGTTAAAGATAATTGACCTAGCAAACGAACCAAGAGTATGTTACAAGAGGATAAATGGCGCTGGCAGCAGGGCGCAGGCGTGAGGCCACACGGTCCCCCGCGCGTCGTGCGCCCGCCCCGCGCCCTGCCGCTACCACTGACGCCAATGCACGTAGCAAGCGAAGCAGAGCTTGATGCGACCTCGATGCGAGGGCCCGAAGCGACCGGAGCGACCGAGGGCCATCGGCCTTGCAATCACACCCAACAGGGCCAGCGCACAACGTGTTCCCAATTAAATTCTATTCGATTCGCATGAATCTTTGCTTTCAGTCCTATTCAATCACAAAATAATGATGGCTAACAGAGTCAATGCCAAGATTGTCACTCAAACTCTATTTTATTCAACAAGCTACGACTACATAATTTAACAACAAGCAATACACCAGGGAATTTTGTAAAAAATCTGTATACATGAATATTTTTCAGATAGGTATTGCGACTAAACTACATTTTCCGCCTGTTAATAGTTTATATTATATTATGACACATGTACCTACTAACATAATTAGAATGATTACAGAGTAATCACGTTACTCGTATAAAAAGACAAGAAAATGTTTTAGTACGTACTCCGAACTCGGGGAAAGTGAAAAGGGTAAATGTATTTTCTTTTTACAGCCATTGCCGTGGGCTAGGTATAAAATAAATAGCAACAATATCAGACGGGCCACTTTCGCGAAATGGCTCTGAAACGTATTTTTATATGGACCTTATTTAGGAAAGAAGAAAGTATTTTCTTCTTTGAATGCAATTAAACTCAGAAAGCTATTCCTACCATGTTCGTTACTTGGAGGAGTGCGGCTATAAAAGAGTTCAAATTTGAATAATAAACACGAGTAGTTATGATATGGACAAAATATCCAACTACATAGATTTAGTAGAGTAGTATTTTTAGACACGCACAGAAAAAACAAATTTAAGTAATGTAGATACGTACCAGACGCGTTATATAGATCCTTAGACCCTTTAGAACCTTTAACCTACAATTGGATAATTCTTTATAGAGCGATGAAAGTTGTAATTGATGCACAAAGCCTCATGATATTTTTTTATATTTCAATGATATCTATCGTGAATAAATATATATAGCAGTATGTCTTCCGGGGGTATTATTTATAAAATATTAACCTGGCAAGCGGTACAGTTCCTCTTTTAAGCACATAACAATAGATTTTGCATTGTGTCTACAATATGCCGCTTGACAGGTTAATAAATATTTTATAAAATAATAATACCCCCTCATTGTTGAGGTTTGTGATTTTGTGATTTTCTCATGGAAGCTTATCTGACGACTTGAGGTGTCAAACGATGTTACTGATAAAATGTTGGTTTGGTTATTGGCATAAGAAATCTATAAAGTGAAAATCTATAAAAAAATATAGCGCGATCAATAATAATATGAATACCAACATAGATGAATTTAAAACATCTGAAATATCCCAAATTTGAATGGAAATATTTAGAATGCGTTATTGTAGGTATATTATATTAAATAATATTTTACCCCTATGCTCAATTGCTCATATCAAGTAAGCCAACTTGGTGAAAGCAAACCAAGTAACATCCAGCAACAATATTTGCTATGAAAAACTTAAGTAAATCAGGTGTTGTTCTGCTACTCGTAATTAGTAAGTAAAGCGCCCAAACGATAAAAACTATATTTACTTTCAGCACTATGTTGACCACTATAATCAATAGCGATTACTCCACAGAAAAGAACACAGGTTTCACATTGATGCAGATAAGTAATCGGTTAAGGTGAAATTCCCAATGGGAAGAATACATAGATTTCGGGCTATTTGCAAACCTAAGTAGTTATTATTTTACAGCGCCGATTCTTCACTTGGCACAGGGTTTAAATTTGTCTTTCTTTCTTTTTTATGTACTTTTCTTATTCTACTTTCCAATAAGGTATATTGGAACCTTACCATTCATATAAGGTTGTGGATGTGATATTTCAAAAAAATCTAAACTAATGATAAATGATAACGTTTCTAAGTACTCACCGTGCCGCACAGTGCAGGTCATAAATAATTAATTGTGTTGACTTACCTGTAACAAAAAACCAGCATTAATGACTTTGTCCATAAAAAACAAATGTTGAGCACATAAAACTATAGTTTAGTTTTTTTTTTTTTTGTAAAAAGAAAACGCTGTTATATTATGGCCGTCTCTAAAAGCTCTCACAACAAATGGGGTTTTCGTTACGTGCGATATATAACCTGCCTTCAACGTATTACACGTTTCCTGCGGATATACATCATGTGGAGCTGTTTTCGCTGCCATTTATTTAGTCACTTGCGAAATAAGTTTTATATACAGTACATACTAAAGATAACATACTTAACATACATAACTTCGTTATCGATAATGAAGATGTAACATTGTCTAGACCCCCTGATATCTAACTTCGTTTTCGATATGGAAATGTAACATTGTCTAGGCCCCCTGATCCTTTGAACTATGGATCTTGGTCATGGACATAACGGCATGGCATGGCATAATTTAAACATACGGCCATAAAATGCTTTAGATCCTTTATACCTTATATATTTATATCCGAGCTGTATAAAACTTGATAAGGTGATAAAACCCGTGACATTTGACACCTGTAACATGGACGCCGAGTTAAAAAAGGTTTCCCTGTTATTTTAACGAACACGAGAAAGGTTTCTAGGTGCCAGCAACAGATTTTAGTATCTTTTCTCGAAAAACAGGAAACTTAATAAATGATTCAGAAAACATATTGATTTATGAGTTTTTTTTATGAGGTTGTTTATGCGGTTAAAAATATAGGATGTACCCTAATTAAACAATCAATGCATCTAAGCATCATAGAAAATTCACTGACGCACGTAGTGGACTCGTCATCATTTTCATCATTTTTTTTAAAGTAAGGTGTAGAACAATGGTTATGTATTGATACTAAGAGAAATTATGTAAGTATCAATGATAATTATAGACACCAGATAAAAACTAATTATTGGTCATTATTGTTTCCATTTCAATTATCGTTCATTTATTTTTTACATGATTCTTTAAAGTTTTAAATATTTTTACAAACGATATAAAAACATTTAAAATTTAATTTAACGTTCAATGTCAGTGTAAAATACTGAAATTCAGTCGCATCTTGTTGGGTAAGACTGAAGTTGACCCTAACATATTTTGGAAAAGTCTAGGACGCTGTATTATTCATACATGAATATTGATGTTTAATATTAATATAATAATTAAAAAAAAAACGAGATACGATAAGTAAATAGCACCGCTTCTTATATGAAAAGAAAAAATAGACCTACTGTAAAAAGAATGAATATTATTAGACATCACTTCCAAATACGCAACCCTTTTTTATTCAATTTGTCCGCTGGATCTTGAAATAATTATACATATCAGAATGTATAAACCGGAAAACACATGGGACGGGTCGGCATTCGGTACGAAAGAAGGGGATCAATAGAAACTCGACCTTGACACAATTTACAGTAGCCGTCCCTTCGCGGCCGCGTTCAAGAATAAACATTAGGCCTTCAGTATTCCATTACAGTGAAATAGAGAGGGTGGCGCCGACCAAACAAGCTATAATAAACTTGCCAGGGATTGCATGAACGTGATTGCTCAAGTGTTTATTTCACCCATAGGCAAGGAAATCAACCTTAACACTTGGCATATCATAAAGAAGTCACTAATAGAAAGTAATTTTATAAAGTTTGCATAATGCTTTTTATGTTTATATTATTTTAGTTTATAATTACAAGTTCCTCCTGATGATCTTTGGTTTTCGTTCAAATTTAAATGCAACAAGTCAATAGAAGTGAAGCTCATTAATTATAAAGTATAAGTAAAAATGGTTTAAACACTGTACCTACCTTCAAAAAGACAGCATTCTTAGATTTGATGGCCCCCATGCAAATTATCTTACAAACATTATTAATAGATATTCAATGTCGCCTGGCGATTGTCTATATAGAATCTACCTTATTGTTTGTTTATAATACGTATATCTAACAATAGTCAATATTTGCGCGTCACAGATTGTTTACAATTATTTAAAAAGACATTAAAGTCATACAGTATACATAAAATAACATTGAACACTCTATGAGTAACAATAGAATATTTATTTTATATTGGCAGCTTTAGAAAACACCTACACACAAAGATTAAAATTCATTATGAAGACGAAATATCACAGGTGGATCAAGCGATATACAGGCAGGAACTCTACTAAGTAGTAACATTTAATATATTTAATTAACTAAATTTTATATTTCCTTATTGTTAATGGAAATGGAACATTTATATCAACAATTCACTCGTACGTAGGCCTTGGAATTGACTTCACTTCAACACGCAGGATATGTTTATAGATAAATACGTATTTTCACAATAGTTTCGTTTGATTTATAGTTTAACTATAGTTTATAACAACCATGGTAATTAAAACCGAGTATCGCTAAACGTAGCGAGGGCTACGCAACTCTTCTTTGTCCGTGCACTTGACAGTAAGAGCTTTGTATTTACACACACGAAACGTCTCAATTTTCGATTCAAAGTTCTCTTACGCGACATTCGACACGTGTATTTTGGGACAAATTTAGGCGTTTCGAACCCACAATTAGCTTTAATTCATAATTACAAGTGAGCGAAGTTAACCTCAAAATAATATTTTTAATACTACGTTCAGGATACGATTGGGGTGGCTGAGTGCGCAGCTCGTTTACCGCGCAGACTCCGGCGATGGCGTCCGAGGTCGGCCGAACTATCCCAGATCTTGCACCTCCCGATCGTCACTATTTTATTTAGTTTGGCTTTTGTACTTTTCTGTATACCTATGTAGGTATTGCAGGTGTAACGACTTCTAGCGTTGAATATCACTTGCGAACAATGGGTGGTTCTTACATTTTATTTAACTGCGAAATTTAACATACAGTAACAACATATGGTATTTTTCTAATTTTTACAATAATTTTCCATGTTCTTGTTGATCTAGTGGCTACTAGGCGTGAGGGCACGGGTTTGAGTCCTAGTATAAGCTAAGTTTAATTAAGGTTTCAATTAGGTAGATTCTCAGAAACCGGTTACTAACTAATACTGAGAATCCTCCTTTAGTTTTGCTAGAAGAATTGGGTTTAGAACAGTCCTTAGGTACCTACCCCTTCGAGGTATACAGTCGTGATAGTTTGTGCATCTACTAGGTATCTACCCGAACATATTTCGTTGAGTACTTATAGTAGTAGTAGTACCATAAACATTTAAGATGAAAAATAAGATTCCATTTACTTAACAAATGCCTTCAACAGTGCCTGCCTGCCTTAGAAGTTTTACGAGAAAATTCTGGCTACGTTATTAAGATCGTCATTCAGGGCAGGGCAGAAATGCTCCAGGACAGCTTTATTATGTACATAATGGCACAAGAAGCATAAAATTAATTCAAACACCAGCAGGCCCGATATTTTACATATAGATTGGCCAGTGTTGCGCATGATTAAAACTCCGAAGCGCGTTCTGCGACAATTTATCGGATTTTAAGCCTCTTAATGTTTCTATAGGTCGAGTTTATTTAGCCTAATACTTTTAATTAAGAGTATCAATAAATAGTTATAGAACTGTATAAAAGATATTCACATATTTCGGAAACTAAGCAATTTCTTCTTTAACCCGCCAAGCGCCAGACACAATGCAAAATCGATTGTTTTGCCCTCATGAGGCAACTAAGTGCGACAGTGAATTAAGAAGACTTCTCCATTCTTGAAGAGGCGAGGTAAAAATATTTTTTATTTAACTATTCTAAATCCAGGTCAGAATGCTGATCTTACTTAATTTAAATCTTCTTATAACAAACCTAACAATGTACCTAACCTAATTTTTAAAATAACACTAGTTGGCCCGGCAAACTTCGTTCTGCCTCAGATTGGGTTACACTCAGGCCTACGTCCTGCAGTGGATGAATACCTACGGGATGATGATGATGAATTGATGAAACGAAAAAGGTTACTGTCATATGAATATCGTTGTCGAGTCGGCAAACCATCAGCTTTGTTCGTTTTAGCACCATACAACAAAACGAAAAAGTTTATTATATCTCAAGGTACTTCAATAAAGGGACTGCCTCGTTAGTCTAGTGGTCACAATCGCGACTGCTACGATAGAGGTTTTGGGTTCGATCCCCGGGTCGAGCAAAGTGTTATTGGGTTTTTCTATGAAATTCTCAGTAGCAGCTCGGAGTCTGGATTTGTGCCCGGTGAATGGCAATAGCGCCCCCTATTACATGGGACCTAAACATACCGGCGAACTGTGGGTGTACATTAAGTACACCTCTGCCTAACCCTACGGGGAATACAGGCGTGATGGTATGTTATGTTCAATAAAGGGAATCGACCAGAGTGTAACCCCATCTAAGGCGAAACGAAGTTTGCCAGACTAGCTAGTATATAAATATTAGCTAGTATACAATTATATATAGAAGAAAAAGAAGATGTATTAAAAACTAAACTGCCCTAAATTCACCAAAAGTAGATATATTTTAAACTCTGTCTGGTACAACCGCCATTTAATCTATTAAAAATAAAATGATATAAAAAATAGTTTTTTATCTAGATTTTCCCACCCCTGTATAACGACTGTATTACAAACAAAACATAAAAAGAATTATTCTAATCGGTCAAGCCATTTTTAGGGTTCCGTAGCCAAATGGCAAAAAACGGAACCTTTATAGATTCGTCATGTCTGTCTATCTGTCTGTCCGATCGTGTCACAGCCTTTTTTTTCGAAACTATAAGAACTATGCTGTAACTGAAACTTGGTAAGTAGATGTATTCTATGAACCGCATTAAGATTTTCACACAAAAATAGAAAAAAAAAATTTGGGGGTTCCTCATACTTGGAACTTAAAATTAAAAATTATTTTTTCATTAAACCTATACGTGTGGGGTATCTATGGATAGGTCTTCAAAAATGATACAGAGGTTTCTTACATCATTTTTTTTCTAAACTGAATATTTTGCGCGAGAGACACTTCCAAAGTGGTAAAATGTGTGTCCCCCCCTCTGTAACTTCTAAAATAAGAGAACGATAAAACTAAAAAAAAATATGATGTAGATTACCATGTAAACTTCCACCGAAAATTGGTTTGGACGAGATCTAGTAAATAGTTTTTTTTTAATACGTCTTAAATCGTGATGGTACGTAACCGTCCGTGCGCGAGTCCGACTCGCACTTGGCCGGGTTTGTCTTTAGGCAAGACTAACAAACGATGATTGATTTTTATATATAAGAGAAGAAGAAGAAGAAGATTGTTAATGTTTGCTTTTTATATTAAAATACGAAAAGGTACGTAAATTTAATAAACCGATTTGGATTAGACAACATCCAATCCATGGTTTTTGGTAAAGCGGATATTAGAGAGACTGATAAAATTCACAATAAGATAATATAATGAGAATATTTTGGGTGGACTAAACAATAGTATGAATCACTAATTTGAATAATTATTTTGATGCTAGCGATTCTATTCAAATCTTAGCAACTCATACAAAAACTCATAGAAAAAATACACTTTCACTTTTCTCGATATTTCCAAATGTCTCTCTTTTCTTTCTTTTTTTGATGGATGGCAGTTAATCAGTGAAAAATAGAGCAGGGGCGCAATTTCTTTCGGAAACCTTGCTCTATTTTCCAATCTCCGCTGGTTACCCTAGCTACCCCCTCAGGCCCCTTGGGCACATTGCTAGGCCTCGATCGATGTAGTAGGCACACTTACTCTTTCAAGTAGGATGCTCGTCTCTATTGAAAGGTCCATAGAATACCATGGACAAGTTAAATCCCAGCCATTACGCTGAACAGCCTTAGACTTTGTACGCCAAAAGTACAAATATTGTAATTCAATATAGTTTAATAAGTGGCGTTATATGTGTTTTTTTTACCAACTTCTATGATGGTACTTATGTTTGAAAGAAATAGAAATCCTAAATACTTATCTATTTTAAAAGTGGATCTTCCTTACTACGTATTTAAAAACACTAAATCGACACAAGTTACTTACCTCGCTCGATGTCAAGTAGCAAATCCTGGAGTCGGTGCTATCAATAGAAGCTTGCTGAACAATCCCGTAGCGCGTTGTTTCACGATCGCTTGTATACTCCGAACGAACACTGTCTTGACGGTCGAAGACACCCCTGTTATAGAGAATAAATATTTATCTCTTCTTAACTTGATTAACGGGTCTTTGTTTAACTTTTTCGACTTTAAATTAAAATCGGGAATAAGAGATCAGACTTTTATTAGTCAATAGGGTTGAATTCGTAAGGTACCTTTTATCAAATTGCCTTGCTGTTTTTATTCCACCAAAAAAGTAGAGGTTAAAAACAAACTCAAATTTGATTGGGTAAGGCGTTTTTATAAGAATATGGAGATTGGACGTAGTCCTGTGTTATCAAAAGGAAATGACGTCCTAAGGGACTCTCGTTTCCAACAAATGAAGGATACCGTTCGTATAGGTTTTGGGAGAACTATTCTAAAGTTTTTTGTGTTCAAGTGAGTAGTTAGATGTCTTCGAAATTCACATTGGCAGAAAAATGTTTACATGCATAAAAAGAGAATGGATTTAAAATGTGATCGCAATTCCGCGCACAATTACGAAAGTTTTTCTGCCTACCGTGTGGAGAATTGGCCAATAAACAAAAAGTGGTTCCTATGGGAGCCAAAGCAATTTTATTTGTAGAATCACTTCGGATTCTTTAAAATTATCAGACTTGTTTCTAATACCTCTTTATACATTGAATTGTTTTTTTTATACAGCTGTGTGCAAAAACAGTGGCTTCAATAATACTCTGTGATTATTCAAAATGCAAGTTAAGTTGTCGTCGTTTCTACTGGTTATTATACAAAAACATAGTACGAACTTTTAGGTTATCGATATTCCCAGTAATTGCCTTGCGGAATTATTTATTAGATGGAATTCTAAAATGCTGACTCGACCAATTAATTTTACTTTCAGAACAAATTAAAGTTTATTCGTCGTCGTATTGGAAACTTTTCGTTTTTCCATTCTACCTAATGAATTATTAAAAATTGACCTGTCAAGGGGTATCAAAATCCGCTTATTCCATTTCGAGCCGGGCTCCGATAGACAGCCAATAATGAGAAGTTCATTTGGACTTGGATTTCACTGTCAGTCAACTTTGGTGACATGTATTGTAAATGAATATCGAGTTGTAGTTTCAGTTGTTATTTATTGATGTAATTATAATATGGAAAGAACACACTCGTGAAACTTTATGAAAGTATTATATCAGTATCTGTGAAATCTACCTCAAGGTATTTAAGGTTTTTTAATATTTTCTTTTCCAACTTTTTGCATAGATACGTACCTAATCTCTACCTAACATCTAAGCCCATATGCGATTACGGGCGTACTTTGCGTCCAGCGAAGTATCCTAAGTGATTTTTGTATATGAGAGATGATCTGGAAAACAGGAGGTCCAGTATAGGGGATGTTAAAGACAATGCAAATGGGAGGAGGGTAGGCAGGAAGGTGAGCTAGTCAGTGGCCAACAAAAAGCAACTCTTCTGTGCTCTATAAGTACAAACAAATGACGACGTAATTATACTGAATAACAATATCTTTGGTAAAGCTGTGGAACAGTTATTGTATCTATACCTAAAAAACCTTACCTTTGCTCAAAGCTGTCAGCCCTGTTGCTCCTATAGCCAGAGTCGTTAAGGCTGCCTTCATGACGGAGGGTGGGGAGTGAGTCCCAGGGAGAGCGGCGAGGTCCGGGAGGTGGGACACCACGCCACCCGTCTGAATGGCGGTACCACGCCGCGCGGGCTGATTCACCGATGCATGAAGCGCACCGGGATGCGCTCACGAAACTGCGCATAAACGCACATTATAATGATCAAGCTGCCTTTAATACTCGTAGCGGAGATTATCATGATACGACATTTTGATGTATTACGCATATGATACGTTTATCACAAGCGTCCCACAAAATTGCGTATAAAATGGTTTGACACATCCAAAAAATTTCATGATCAGCAAATTATAGACAAGAATCTCCTACAAAAACTAAATTAATTACCTACCAAGTCTAATTTTTGGCACCACTAGAAGTCAAAATTAATGTACATCAAAAATTGCAACTTCAATTTTATTATTCACGTTAAAACAACAGAGTAAAATTTGAGATCCCCTCAGATAAATGAAATATAAACAAGCCGTACAAAGTTAAACTAATTTGAAATGGACGTTTCCGCCGGGGCCAATGGGATTGGAAGCCATTGTTCCGTGTCAGATTAACAACTAGTTTTTTCATTTGTTTTAAATAGCTAGTGTTGAAAAATGAAGACGTCATTCTTGATTCCAATTGTTCACTTAAAGGAAAGTCCCATTTTTATATCAACACCAATGGTTTTAGCTGATAAGTGAGTAAACGTTTTTAAGTTCAATTTATATTTCTCTTTATGAACAAGCCATGTATACTCATTAAGGTACGTATCTAACTAATCGAACTATACCTAATCAATTGATCAGGCAATTTGGTCTTTATTAGAAAGCTATGTCAAAAACAAATTGAAATAACAAGATCATTTTTTTTTCCACCTACACTAAGTACCTACAGTTCGAAGGGATTATTGTACCTAATCAATCATTGTACTTGGAAAAGTATTACAATTCTTTGCCAAGTACCTACTTATTGAAGATCTCTTTCACAACAAAGCGAAATATCGTTATATAATTTACAAGAGAATTTTCAACATTTCCATCCCTCAATCATCTAATAAGATCCGAGTTGCCAGACTTAATATACTTACAGACCTCGACGAACAGGATTATAGTCATGAAATTGTGTAATAGTATCAAAAGCATCATAAATTATTTTCGGCCCTTTAGTATTAGAAAAATTGCTTGGTTCGCGAATGGCTAATTCTGTCCCCAGGGGTATACCTTGGAGCATACGTGACTCGGGAAAAACGATAGGTAACTACGACAATAACTGAGATGTACGATCGATACCTAACCCTACTTACACGACAATGGGTCTTGTGGGACGAAATACATACCTACTTACTATACGCTCCTTATCCAAAATAAATTATTACCGATATGAATTGATAAAAGTATAACGTAGTCAACACTTATTAAGGAGGGTGCGTATGTATGCAGTTCTTTGACCTTGCCGATAATAATAATTGCTTCTTTTATCTTTTCGCAGCAATTGTGTTTGAGTGCAAATTAATTTTATAAAATAAGAATCTTATATTTGTATCATAATATATTAAGTTAAATTGGCTAGGTAACACAGATCTTTCCTGATACCTTTACTTAATTTTTAGTTTTTTTTTTATTTAAGAATGAAGTGAAGAAGGTGTTTATTTTCTTTTCACTATAATATAAGAGGCTCAATTCAGTGGGATACCTATTTTATGTGATCGGGTATAAAGCTCCACGCACAATTCTGGCATCTGGCCACTTTGTAAGAGATATTTTTCCTCGCGCTAACTATTGTTATTTTTCAAGTAAAGCCTTTTGCTAAGTGGTTGAGCGAGGGATGAATCGAAATAGTTATCTCTGTGAATGTATCGTAAACACGTACAATTTCGTATCCCGATTACGGGGATTTCTCCAAATCTACAGAGCTTTATTATTTCGGAACGATTCCCCTTAACCCATTTAGATACCCTCATATGTATACTATGTTTTCAACGTGTTTCTAATCTCATGTAAAATGGAATCTGAATTGGATCAGCTAAAACAATAATGTCTGATGATTAATACTCGCAATTATGGTTGTAAGTATTATAAATCTAGCATGAAAATATAATATATTCTAGGTTCAATGGGTGTTAAAGACTGCGAAGATAGATTTTTTCGTAAGTAGATCACTTCTAGCAAACTTTTTGGGAATTGTAGATGTTATATCATCAAAGTCAGGTGATAAAACTATTTTTACCTTCTTAAAGTAGTTTTAAAAGCATTCATAATTGCGACAATTCAATAATACTCTACTTTTTACCGTTATACTTATTACAAAATGTTACGCAAGAAAATTTTAATCTCGCGAGGGACCTAATTTCATCGAAGCCGAATGGGTGAATATTTTAACAAATGGGTTACAGAGAAAACGTGGCACAAAATATAAATTATTGGGTGCCTTAGGTCGCAAATGGTCACAATTGGCTGCTAATGTAGGTATCATAAATTGAGAATTATAGTGGCTTGAAAAGCGCTTATAAGTTATTAGTTGAAAGCATTCATCGAGCTTCATAATTATTTGATTAGCAGAATACTAGCTAATCTGTAGATTTACGAGAAAAAATACTTAGAAATATCTCAGCTCTAGGTTCCAATAGTTAAGATTCAACAATTTGAAACTGAATTAAGTCAATAACAAATCATATATGGGAATCCAACCCAAGACCTCTAGCGTAAATCGCGCTTACGACCAACTACACTACGTTATATGTATCTACAGATCATAAATGGTGCTACATAAGAGTGTGTATAGGTTTTTAGTATTTTTTTGGCAAAATTTCTTAATCGAAGAAATAAAGAATAAAAAGAATTGCTTTATTACTGAATTACCGCAATGAAATCTATCAAGCATAATCTATAAAAACGATTATTCCGGATTAACAGAAGCTATTGCCTATGTTAATCGGGAATAATTGTTATATCGGGATAACAAGGATAATAATAATTTATTTATACATGGGTGCTGTTTTAATTTGTGAAAAAAAATGTTTAGCATACATTACATTACATACTTTCTAGCCCAATATAATATTTAGGTACAATGTTTTAGACTCAGCAGAAAATCAGAGTTGCTGTTCAGTACTGCAACATTATGCTGAGCTGTTAGTCTCTTCGGCTCATATTCATGCATGCTTCTCAACCTTTACTTGACTCATAACTTGTTATTCGAGTCGAATAAATGAAGATTCTTTCTTTTATATCTATGTATCTCAAGGGGGAGCGACGGTACGATAAATTTAATCACGCTTTGGTCCCTCGGATCCCTTATGAAATATGCCCTCTGAAGACCGTTACTGTTTTAAAAATGAATTCTTAATCATATTATTATTATGATTCAGTTTACAAATAATTTTTGTTTAAGAGTTACCCTAAAAAATCTGTACTAGGTGACCCGGCCAGCTGAGCGCATAATTATGTCAAACGCAGTCATCGGCGACCCACGTTTCATTATACAATTACATTGGTTTTGGACAAGAATTGATTTGATGCAAGTAATTTTCAAGAGCACTGACATAGAACATATAAACAATACCTATATTATTTTGTTATAGAAATTATATTTCTGATCAAAATTTATTAAACAAAATCATTTTATTTCGAAACAAATTATTACCGTTAGGTGCTTAATTGAAAAAAACTTAATCTATAAATCATAGAGCGTTGTCCGCTGCTTCACCTGTGTAGGATAGCCCTGTTATTCCACTGGATAATAAATAGCCAATCATAATCGGGTACAACGTAGCTTTCTTATAGAAATTTAAAAAAAACCGAAAGAATTATTAAAATCTGTTCAATAGTATCAGAGGAAATATTTGCTTATTTTTTTGTAATCGATTATTACAAATCTATATATATAAAAGGCAATGTCCCGACTGACATATCATCGCCCAGCCGAAACCACTAATGATAGAAGTTTGAAATTTTGTGAGGATATTGCTTTTATATTCTAGGCGTCATTTAAGAAAGGATTTTTCGAAATTCATCCCCTAAAGGGGTGAAATGGGGGTTTACAGTTTGTATGAAACTCAGTCATTTCTAATTTGAATTTAATGAAATTTGGTATTAAGCCTCTAAATATAAAATAATAAAACATGTCGTTAAAGATTTTTTAAATTTCATCCCTTAAATGGGTAAAAAGGGGTGTTAAAGTTTGTATGGATATTTTTTTGTTTATTATCAAAATTACTTGAAATTGAAAATTTATGCATTTCAATATAATTAATGATTTACGTATTTTTGGATTTTTTTAATTTCATCCCTGAAATGGGTAAAAATGGGTGTTAAAGTTTGTATGGAAAATATTTTTTATTATCAAAATTACTTAAAATTTAATATTTATGCTCTTCAATACAATTAAAGAAATAAGTATTTTTGGTTTTTTTAATTTCATCCCTTAAATGGGTAAAAAGGGGTTTTAAAATTTGTGTGAAAAATGTTTTATATACAATCAAAATTACTTGAACCTTAATATTTATGCTCTTCAATATAATTAAAGAATCACATATTTTAGGACTTTTTGAATTTCATCCCTAAAAGAGTTAAAAAGGGGTGTTAAAGTCTGTACAAAAATATATTATTTATTATCAAAATTACTTGAGATTAAGTATTTAAACTCTTCATTATAATAAAAGAAACACGTATTTTGAAATAAATTGTTTATTATCGTGCTTGAACTTATGCATTTAAGCTGTACAATACAATTAAAGCAACAAAATTTCAATTCCACCCCTTAGTCGCGTAAAAAGAGTTACTTCCCCTATATAGTGCAAGTAAAGAAATCTGGCATTTGTATTGACACCTAATTTTTATTATTACCTTTAAAACGGAATACGTTATGCATTGCGTTCAAAATAAATAAATACGAGAATCACAATATTCGAAAATCATATCAAAGTTGTACATATTATTATTTAGCCAACCAGTTTGTGTCACGCATTCACTTTTGGCTAAAATACAAAGTAATCGAGACATTAGCTGTAGCTGCATCTGGAATAACACCTCTTTTGGTGGGAAGGTGGGAAAGCGGCTCTGCCTTTTAAACTTCCGCTTAGTCTTATTCGTGTCGAAACTCCGTTGTGCAATAATATCTTAGCAGAGTGACATGGCTCAAATTCTCCGAAATTGCAGATTTATCGTGTGGGATGAGACAACTAAGGCGCACAAAGGTGGAATTGAAGCACACACTAGATTTTTAAAGATGTCAGAGGCAGCAAAAGAGCGTTCGGTGGAGTTCCTGAGTTGCAGACGGAGGAATGCCGTCAGATTCTGTTATATCTAGAGGAACTCGAGCAGACGAAATTAGAGCATCCTTACCATCGTCATACCTATAGCCCTAACCCAAATTAATGATTATCCGTAAAAAGAAATATGAGAGATACGGTTCTTGGAAAGTTTTCAGAGCTATTGCTTAAAATAGGAAATGCGGATTATCCCGAATCCGAAAGGAAAATATGTATTACCATCTCTGCTGGTAACAGTAGTGACACCTGTCACTACTGTTACCGGCTATTAGTGGCTATATAGGCTATGATCGTTTGAACAGTTAGAGTGTACCCTGATTTTTCTAATAAACAAACAAGTTTATAGATTGGCTGTGTAAACGTGCAATACTAACTCCATGAAAAAAACATTGCAGCTGCTATTAATTACATACTTCTTAAGTCGTTGGAGGGCTCAGAAATTGAATACAGGTCTATCGATTCAGTGTTACAAGCGGATGACGCAATTTACTATCATGTTTCCTTATATATGTATCATGAGTTCCTTAACAGTGTTAACCTTCCTTGGGCCACCTGTAATGCTGCTGCGTCTCATTAAACGATTTAAACTATGTAACGGGACTAGACTGCGAGTAACCGCATTGCACAAAAATATTAAAGAGCCACTGTGATAACTGTATGTATTCGGGGGAATCACTTTTCCTACCTCAAATACCACTGATACCATCCGACTATATTTTTGAGTACGATTTCTACTTTGCAATGCTCATAAAAATAATTCAGGGTGAGTCCTTAAGGGTGGCAGGCATAGATTTCAGAGAACATTGCTTCCTTTATGAGCAATTCTACGTTGCCTGTTACAGAGTCCGTACTAATAGTAATCTGGTCATTTTGACACCAGACAGAAAAAGCACCAATAAGCAAAGTGGTTTACCACTATTTGTACCTCCCCGAGGAAATCGATCCTACGAGACCTCCAGAATGATAGACTATCGCTCTAGCTGTAAGAACATGAATGCTGCTCATTTAATAACAAATACATATAGTACATGTTACTTTGGAAAAATCTAAACCGGCAAAATCGTGTTGTCCACGCGGGCGAAGCTGCGGGCGGAAAGCTAGTAAACAAATATTTCCTCCTACCTATACCTCATACTCCTACATTCTGTAACGTTTTTAATTCAAAAGTTGAATTTCATTTTTATGACTGTTTAGTCGCCATTGACATATTAATAATATTATAGAAGCAATAGATTATTTTATATGAAAAGTAACAAATTTTTAGATTTAACCCGTCCTTAATCTTATTCAACCATTAATTAATTAATTAATAATGAAAGGAGAGAGTTTGAACAATTTTGTAGTTAGCATGTTTTGTAGATTTTAATTTAAAACGTATTGTTTGGAATAGACACGTATTAAATCACAAAACTCCCGCGGGATGAAAAAATTGTTTAATGTGTCTACTAAACTGATTCTTGATGTCTTAAGTAAAAAAGATTATTTAAAATTGACACTGACCTTGATTGATGATCACTAAGATACCCCTGATCACGATCTCTTGCTCGATCCCTGAAAAAAAAACAAAATGTTACTGACAGTCTTAAAACATGCGGGTTCGTGATGGATTACGCGCAAACGTTCCCAGTCTAATCGGGAACTCACAGCCAACCTTTTGATGCTGGTAACGTACGCCAGTATTTAATATATTAATGATTTTTTGCAATAAGTTATTTTAAGTAGGTATAATGTGCCTTTTTTTCCTTACATCTTTGAGAATGTAGGTTGACTTTTTTTTATTTGACAAAAATTCATTAGTCCTTAGTAATTTTACTGCATCTGTACTTTGCAGCATACATGGTCACGGGTGGACTGAGGTGTTGTCGTCCTAATGTAAAAAATATCAACAGCTACCCTACATTTTGTTGATTATTATTTGATCCGGTCACGCAGAATGGGCTCACCGTAGCATTTGGTTCAGATGGTAAAATCCTTGAGACATACACTTGACAAGTCAAGTGTAAGTGCGATCCGGAACGTCGAGAATTAAATAATATCAACACAACGCGATAAAATCCGTAAAAAGTAGTTTTATTTCAATGTGATTTGACGTTCCTTGGCTGCAGAAGAAAACAAAAATCTAGCCAAAAGTGCCTAAATATTAAAAAATTACTTTTAACAAAAAAGTTAAACCGCCTTCAAAAAATAATAAAATAATTTTGTCTAAAACAGTTTGGGAAGTCGGTGACTTCTATTTGAGTGGGTCTTTTGTTTTCGTCACCGACTTCCCAAACTGTTTTAGACAAAATTATTTTATTATTTTTTGAAGGCGGTTTAACTTTTTTGTTAAAAGTAATTTTATTTTATATTTTTTAGTGGAAAGTTTTGTTTAGAAGTTGTTAGCCAACTAAACGCACTGCTCCAATAAGACAGCGATGTTTCGGAGTAAACGATAATATCATCGATGTAAACAATTTTTAGATTTTTGTTGATATTTTCAAAACTACTCAACTGATTTCGATAAAATTTGAACGGGACCACCTCTGAAGTATAACCTACCAAACAAAAAAACAATCATTAAAATCGGTCTTCAATTGGCGGAGATATCGCGTAACAAACATACAAAAAAAAAAAAAAACATACAGACGAATTGAGAACCTCCTCCTTTTTGAAGTCGGTTGAAAAGAAAATACGTTGAATGGATAGTCACTCTTCAATAGATAACTTTCTGGAACTATGTATTCCTACCTACCTATTGCCAATGTTGAATTATGATGAATCATTGTGGCTACATTAATTCTAATTTAATAAGTTCAAAAACCTCAAATTTTTATAAGTATGTCCATGGAGTTTCTTACCAGATTCTTCTACATAGGACTTTTTGGAACTGTGCAACTAGAGCCATAAACGCTTCATAAACGCTTGTAAAAACTTATTTAAAATAAAAATATATGAACACGAGAAGAGTTTCTTAAAACAAATCTGAAACAGCAAGGGTAGTTTCTGTAGAGATCCATGTCAGAAAATGACATGTAAATATTTAACTAACCTGGAGCTGTGGTCACTCAAGTAGCCTCGCTCTCGCTCTCGGTCCCGTTCACGTTCTCGCATTAGTTCATTGCGGTCACTAAAAATATGACAACGTTTAACAATCGGAGCTAATAATAATTCGATGGAAGCTACGGATGGAAGTATAAACTGATACATATCATCAATATTTGGTGTATCCATTTTTTCATTGAATGTTTAATGCAGATCCCAGGGTAGAAGAAAAGGTATTCCCCGAAGAGTTAGGCAGAGGTGTATTTAATGTTCATCCACAGTTCGCTGGTATGTTTCGGTCAAATGAAAAACTCAATAACACTTTGCTCGACCTGGAAATCTAACCCAAGACCTTTAGCGTAGCAATGGCGCTTAGTACCACTAGACTAATGAGGCAGTCATTAAGATGAAAACTAATGTGTCGAAAAGTCGTCGCGATGCTTAGTCTTTATTTAACCATACATACATACACTCACGCCTTTTTCCCATAGGGGTAGGCAGAAACTACAGAACGGCGCATGTGTATGACAAGATGTATCTTCTTCTTCTTCGTGTCGAAGGTACGTATTTTTTTTAGTTTGGTTATATGTTCTTTGCCCAAAACTTAGCCACCTCTAAAGCATTGTCAGTGGCAGCGCAAAGGTCGTCTATACTACAGGTTTCGGGGCATAGAGGACAGGATAGGAGGTGGGCCATAGTTTGCGACACAGCTCCGCATCCGCACCCTGAAGCCGTTTTGTCGAGATAACCCCACTTCACTAAATTGGAGTTACACCTCCCCACTTGGGTTCGGAGTCAAGATGGTATGGTATGGTACAAGATGTATGAATGTGGGCGAAGCAAAAGAGGTATGCAAAAATCGTAGCAGATGGCGTCTTTATTTATATGTGTGTTAATGGTATGATCATGATATAATATATACCTGTAGTATCCATCGCGGTCGGATCTTGCACTATGCTGCCTTTCGACACCAAGGCGATGTGGAAGTGGTAAAGTTGAAGACCGGCTGCCTCCTCCGGAGCACTGTGACGCTGCTTTTTATTTCAAAACATTTTTATTATTATTTTCCATAGTACATTATAATCTTTATCATTTTAATATTTTTACAACTTAGAATCCAGTTTCCTGAACCACGAAGTATTTACCTACTTCATTGAAAATGAAATAACATATTTAGTTGATTGTTGTGACTGCTCTAAATTAATTAATTTCATTTTTTCAGTATTATGATACTGTTTTTATAAGTAATGTAAGTGTGTCGGAGGCCTAAAGTGACACTGCAGTACGATTACACTTTGGCGGCACATATATTGCGCGAATTAGCTATAGACCTGGATATTGGTGTCTAGACTCTAGATGGAAGCAACAATTTATTTTTGTAATATAGGGTACTCTGATATTAAACACACATAATTCCATTGGTGAAGCACCAACTGAATTATGTGTGTTTAATACACATAAGTCCGTATAATAGGCACTTACACATTATCACATCTGCAACGAAACACAAAGGTATAAATCGTGCAATTTTTTTTAATTAGACTAGCTTGTGAGATTGCGTGAGGTGTGTTAAGTTAGCCTCAAGTGTGCATCACACATGCATTCTTCAAACAACAACAATTCAACATTCCTAAAACAAAAGACAACTACTCTTAGAAACTGACGTTTTTTTAAAAACAATTGCATATTATTATTAAAGGCATACATAGTTTCGTCTTAACTTAGCTCGACTTTATGCCCACATGCGTGTTTATAAATTTATCGAATGTAATCTATCTATGAACTAAACAATACTTACTAGATACCTATTAGGCCCTTATCCAATAAGAGAGATTATGGGTTCAGTAACCAAAGCAACAAATGGTGAAATGTGTACCCAACAGTGCCTTACGATATATATATTAAATTGTCAGAATATGATAATGTTTTTCTAAGCCTACACGATAAGAGATGTATATGTATTACTATATAGAATACTAGCGCCAACAGTACATGATAAACAGTGTGTGTTATATAAAGGCGTTCATTCAATATTAACAGAAATATTATCTTTGGAGCAAATCAATCAATTGGAGCAAATTCGTGTATGTTCTAATTTCATAAATAATTGAAGTTAGTAGGTAGGTAGTCGTTTTGTGTTTGATTAATTCACTCCGTCGGTGGTATTGAAAATGTAAAATAAATAAGTATGTGGGTCACATGCTTTTCCTTATACGAAAACAAAATAAAATGAAAGTTCATGGTTTAAAAAAACAAAATGTTGAACGGGTTATGTTAATAGAATACATACATTATCAACATTTTAACATAGGTATTGCATATACACATTACACAATATTGCAATGATACCAATCATACAATAAATAATCAATTTTTATCACCTCTGTCCCTTATCGCAGCCTCCTTGAGGTGTCTCAAAGATTGTAGAATTGATTCTTGGGTCGGTCCTCAACAAAACAAAAACAGGGTTCAAATTAAATCCAAACAAGGTTGGTTGGTGTGCAGTTTATGTTGTAAAAATTGTATGTTTTAATAAATTCAAATTTTATCAAAGTTGGCCGCATGCTGTTTATTTTTAAATTTTAAATGTGACAAAAAGCTAAAAAGTTTTATAGTCAATCGTTATTTGTTAAATACTTACGTCGTCTGGGTGGATACGGGCTCCGTTGATTCGATGATGACATGTTGTCGTTGTATTCTTGCAGGAAATAATAAAGTTGTTAATTCATAAAACTAACCGATTGATCATAAAAGGTACCATATAAGGTACATACCAGCACATCAAGTTACCACAATATGTAAAATTTTCTCAGTTGATTTTGAACTTTAACTTCAACAACTTAAGGTTTAAAATCATTTGGAGAAATTGGACAGTTTCGTATACCTTGACCTGCTGGCGACTGTACATCACCTATCGCGCTATAATTCCTGATTCCAAATAATAGTTCGTTTAAAATATATAACCAATTTAAAGTATGATTTCAATACACTGATTGTTCTGGTAATATTTATGTTAATTCCACTATCCGTTTGCTTTACGAGATCTTCGCTACAAGTAAAAATATATTATCAGTATGGTAATACGGATAGTATTTTTCTTCTTCTTCTTCTTAAGTTCATTCTTGCTTAGTACATAATTTTGATTAAATTAGAACTATTAACTGAATGGCAATATCAAATCAGCATAATTATATCCAATCACCATTCGCAGTTTTTATCAACCCACTGTGAGTATAAGCCTCAAATTAGAATAGCTCACCTAAATCCTCCATGCTCTGGCTTAATAAAGCTTCAAATGTGTGCAGACTATAACTCTCGGCGTCCATTCCCTTGGCGAGGGTGTTCCGCAGGTGCATCTCATACTCTAGCAGCAAGCGCGAGGTGGGTGAGCCGGGCGCTGGCGTGGCACTTGACTGGGACGCTTGCCGAGACAGGCATGGTTTCTGTGGTGAAGAATACATGGACACAGTCAGCATTTAATATAGCATCATTATAGAATATATGCAAATCCAAAGTATCTTGAATCGCACAAAGTACTAGTGCTAAATTGATGTCATAATCAAGAGCGACATTGAAACCATTCAAATCCGACTAATTCCGGTATTGACATCTTTTTCATAATTTGATCATAATAACTACGATAACTGAATTCTTATATTAGGAATAATACCTACCTACCTTCTCCTATCTACAACACGTGTAAATGATATACAAATACAATATAAATGATAATTATCATTGCTGTAAATAGATCCTTCCAAGACACTCACAAGTTAATGTTTTAAATTTTTCTTAGCTAATGCTTAACGCTTAGGAGCTTATTCTAACCTCTGAGAAGAAAAGCCGAAACAAACTCAGAGAATGATGGTCACTTTTAAAGTCCAGACAATAGTAGTATCATAGATATGTGAGTTTTACAATGTAGGGCAAAACCTGAACAGGCCTTTTGAAGAAAGCCAAAGCAGCTTTAAGTTGACCTGTCCTAACTGACGGCACGCATATAGCAGTCCTCGTGTAGCTCAACCATTTTTAGGGAGCTCAACGATCCGTCGCATGACGATACCAGATACCTATCTATCTACTTACGTCAGCAATTTTTTTATTTCGTTATATATTTTGTTACGACCATTTTGTTATACATCATTTTAATAGCAGACTTGGGCCCCAAGTAACGGGAATGATGGTAGGTACATGAGTGTCCTGGTGAAAAACGGTGGCGATAGGCTGACTTTTAAGTCTACGGAACTCAGTAAACAGTGCGCCGAAATCAAATCGTAAAAATAACGAAAACTGGAGTCTTCTAGCACAACAGTACAATACACAAATCATTGTTACAGCTACTACAGCATATACGTACTTCCTAGAACATAACTTTATCCAAAAAGACGCAGGAGAGTTTTTAAAAATTTTGAATAGTAACAAGAGTTTTTTGGTTATTGTGGTAGCTGCTTACCGCATGGTGGTGTTGTCTCGAATCGCGGCGTTGACAGGGCTCTTGATCGGAGTTGCCGTTAGACGAAGATGGTGTGGTAGCATAGCACTGGTTGTCAAACATCACGTTGTCAGACGGCGGGGACAGATCACGTTCTCCGCCACCCAGCTCCAAGTATAGACCACGACCGGGATAGCCACTCGGCGCTGCACCCACGCCCACTCCGCGACTGTAGCGACGAATAAAAGAAAAAAAAACAGAAGGATGATAAAAAAGAGAAAGCAAGTTTAAAAATAAAAAAATAATACACATTAGAAACAGATCCTAATAAGCTGAAGGTAGTAGATACAGAACTAGATCTATTAATAGGTCAATTATACATTTTGTAAAATTTAAAAATTATGTAAAACATTAGACCTATTATGACATTTTGGTATCTACGAGTAGCAACAGCATTCTACTCAGCACGGACTTAATGATGATAATTTCAAAAAGAGCGTATTTATAATGGCGGCTCAAGTTCTATTCTGTAGCATATAGTAAGAAAAAGTAGTTGTAAAAGGGAGTTGACCGAAGTTATCGATGGTGAAGTAGAAGAAGTGGTCCAATCGCTTTTCTGCTGGCAAAAGTATTATGTTAATAAAAAAAGTTTCACACTGATAACTATTAATTACATTTTTTTTCTTTCATATTTAAGTAAGGACATATCCTAATAAAATATTTTCATTATAGACTTCTTCTTCTTCGTGTCGAAGGTACGTATTTTTTTATTTATTTATTTTTATTTTAGTTTGGTTATATGTTCTTTGCCCAAAACTTAGCCACCTCTAAAGCATTATAGACTGCAATAATAGTTGTGACTTCTGATATTTTTTAATGATTTTTAATTTTATTATAATGTGAATAAATGTATATTTTATTGAAATATTAGGCTAATGATTAATTAATTAGGCTAATATGCAATGGTTTCTTTTATAATAATTATATAACTTCTGAAATGTTTGCACACCTATTGTTAAGGTAGAATATGATGATCCTGTATATTTTTAATTTTCCAACTCTGTAACACATGTTCTTGCAAAATAAATGATGATTGATTGATTGATTGATTGATTGATGTATCAGTTGCTTCATACAAAAAAAAATATAAATATATTTCAGGGCTCGTACTGTATTATTGCTCGTGTTTCGTCTCATACTGATATAGCTTTTTACAATCATGATTATTTTCACCCCCTGTAAGGCGATTAGATGAAAGCAGATAATAATTAACATGAAAACCGCCAAACAGCATCAAAGTCTTGGTTAACTCCCATTAAACACTACTTTATTTTGATTTTTATTAATCCTGTCAACGTTTTTTAGTGTTTGTTAAAATATAAAAAAATATATGTTATAAATCGATTGCCTATTTATGTACTCATTATATTGGTAACTACAGCAAGCAATCTATTTAGCAGGTTAAGCTGAGCTTGCCACGTAACGAGACCCATGATAGTGGTCGTCAGTAAAGCTTGACAGCCAATTTATCCTTAGAATGTCGGTTTTGCCCAGAAATTAGGTTGCAAAAAAGGCGGTGATGAGGCTACTGTGATATTGGGCATTGACTTATTATTGGACATACCGCTGTGAGCTTTGCCGGCTGTTGTTGTTAACGATGTGTGAGTAGTGCCCGTGGTGCATGTGCTGCGGTTGCCGGTGGCTGTGAGAGCCGCACGATGGTGGGCACGGCGCCGCGCCGCCGTATCTGCGCCGGCCCATCTCCGGCGAAGTTACCGGACTCTCCGTTGAAGGCATCGGCTTCAGCATGCGCTTCAGGGTGCTTGAGTCTGGTGATTATTTTTTTCATTAGTAAGCTCTATATTACTACTACTACTACTACTCATTACATACATCATACACATTCTTTTTTTAGTACTTAACTATGACAAAGTAAGTACTTATAGTTGTCCTTGGAATTACTTCTCTAGCGTTTTGTCGGCAGTAGAGAACTGACCTCAGACATATTACGTAGAATAATTAATTATATTAATAATATAACTGTTTATGTTAGCAGAAATCCGCTTTCAGCCACATTACGAAATATGGCAAAATGTGACCGATCTTTTGTAAGTATGTACATGCCTTAATTATCACATTTTATGCAAATAAAAAAGTCTGAAGTTTGAAACAGTGTGAAAGCGCGCATACATATGTCACTAAAATGTGATTCATTTAGTGTCTAACAAAATGCAGATATAAGCTAGGTAGGTACACAGTTTATACCTACCTAGTTATTGTAATAGTTTCGCAGGCGCTTTGCATCTGCTGTCTGATGAGATGTTAGTAAGTATCTCGCTTTTTAATATACATAGGTACAGTTTGTTCGAAATAAGTAAGCCGATCAGAAGTTAGCCGTTCCGAACTAACGCGGTGATAAAATCGTATAATTAAGTGTTTTAATACATAAATATCGAAATTAGTAAACAAAATAATTAGAAATGTGAAACATATACGACTCCAATTACCTTTACACCGACCCTTTCTATTAAAATTTACCACTTCTAAACCACTTGCAGACAACTTCCGATCGGCTTACTTATTTCGAACAAACTGTATAAATCTAAATAAAGGGCTGCACTCAAATTATGCCTTTTTGCGTCCTTTGACATTAGTGTTTTCTCTTTACTACCAAACTTTCGATAATAATATCTCCCACTCACCCATATTCATGTCTTCAGTGCTTTTAGACTTAGTGCGACGAGATCCCGACGTATTGTTATTAATCATGTTGTGATGATGGGCTGTGTGCCTTTCCGATTCACGGGACTGAAAATGAATACAGTCCTGTTGAGTTTACAAAAAGGTTAATAACATTTATTAACATAGTATCAAATTACTGGCACAATCACACAATGCAAAATCGTTTCCGTTTTCGGTCACTATTTCCTGAAGCAATGTTCGTCAGTTTAACTTGAATATTATATACCTATATAAATAAATATCTAAAAACAGTTTCAGAAATCGGACACAAAAGATTCAATCCAATGATAGGCACCTATATAGGCATTCTTAGCATTTTTTAATCATCATAATTATGCCTCAGTATTAAATACTAGTTTCAGAATAAGTAACTAAATACATTGATGAGAAATAGATTACACGTACGGATTCATTGCCGTCTCCATAATCGACACTCTTGGGCATGTGCTGGAGATGTTCCTTCCCGGAGCGCGTGGAGGTGGCGGAAGACTTGGAAGACGTGAGGGTGCCGCCCGCCTGCACGCCCTCCGATTTCAGATCTTGAGTGTGCTGGGATGATGCGCCTCCACCGCTCGCCTGTGGCTCTTCGTTCGTCTGTTACGTTTTTTGTCTACTTGTAATAACATTCGAATTGTGAACATGGATCGAACCGTAAAAAGATTTGTTTTAATTTGTTCAGTAAAACAACGCCAGTTCTGCTTGCATATCAGTCTAAATAGTTACTTCTAGCTTGAAACTTGTAACTGTCAGTCAGTCATATTTATGTAGCTGAGCAAAGCTTCTTATTAATAAGTCTCTTTTTTCGCCGTTTTAGTATAGTGTACCTTCAATTAAATAATGTGATTTACATAGGTACATTAACTAGGGTTGTCGACATGGTTAATCTGGTCCTTCCTATGACTGACTGACAAGAAATCAAAATAAGGTTTTCTTACGTTCGTGCCGTGTGTTCCTACTGATGCAGTGACAGTCTTCGGTGCAGTAGAAGTGTTTGTGGTCATTGTGGATGTCTCTTGCGACTTCGGAGGTCGACTCGGGGGCTGTGTTTCAGTTTGTCGCGATGCCGCTGAAATCAAGAGAACGTGCAATCAGTTCCATGCTGCTCAGAGAACCCCCTACTCTAAGCTAACAGTGGATTGTGAATGAAACATGCCTCAAATATTGATATTTTTAGGTACTATTATATCATATTGGGATTACTATTGAATACAATCATCTTACTTACCTACGTACAAAATAACACACTGAATTTAGATACTATTAGATATGCCTGGAGTTTATAAGCTTTCTCTGAGTTTGTTTCGACGTTTCTTCTCAGAGACTTAGAGAATGCCGACATCTAGTACTTAAACAGTGTCTTTAAAAGATATATTTACAGAAATACATTTACGTTTAGGTGGCGGCTGATGTGCAGGCTGCGAATTGGAGACGTTGTCATAAAGCGAGGTGGATGACGTAGCCGCGGCGACTTTGTCGGAGCGACCCGCTGTGCCGCTCGCTGCACCAGCCTCCGCTTCGATCGTGCGCGTCGTTGTGCGGGGCAGAGTCGAAGATCCTATATATCAACATAATACAACATATTATAAGATCGTCCAGAAACGCAAAAATACAGTATGTAACATACTGTAAAATGACATAGTATAAAATGAAGTCGCTTCCGCTGTCTGTTCGCTTAGATCTCTAGAACTACTCAACTGATTTTAATGCAGTTTTCAGAAATAGATAGGGTGATTCAAGAGGAAGGGATATATGTATAATACATACATATTATAGTACATAAAAGGCGAGAAAACACGCGGGCGTAGCCGTGGGCGAAAAGCTTGTTTGCTATAAGTGTGTTTAAGTAGCTCCATTGGAAGTTGAACGTCAATCAAAAACTGATATTAAGATTATCGCAATGAAGTGTTACTATTCATCCTATGTTTGGTCTATATTTTATTATTTACTTTCGGTACCTTTAAAGGGGATCCTACATACAGCTGGTTCATGAAAACGGGAAACTGGCTTAAATCCGTACTAATATTATAAATGTGAAAGTAACTCTGTCTGTCTGTTACGCTTTCAAGCCTTAACCACTCAACCGATTTTGATGAAATTTGGTACTGAGATAGGCTAAAGCTTGAGAAAGGACATAGGCTACAATTTCTTGACACGGCACGCGGGCGAATCTGCGGGTGGAAAGCTAGTATGCTATACGTGAATTATAATAGAAATATTATGTTATCTTTCGCCCATCGTTTTCGTGGATACGCTTTATATTCTCGTATATAACCTTATTTTGCTATTATATAGTCCAGAGTATACTTACGATAACGAGGATCTTGTGCTCTCAGCCGTGCGTATTGTTCTTGTGTCATGCATGTGCATTGAGGCTCGCGGCCATAGGTCAAACTACAATCATAAATGTTCGTTAGATACTTACACAAGATATATCTAGAACTGAGTTTTATTCTATAAAGTATTACTATGGGAGCAACACGTTTATTAAGAGAAGCGATAACTATTTTATAACATACCATCACGCCTGTATTCCCCGAATTGTTAGACAGAGGTATACTAATGAACACCCACGTTTCGCCGGTATGTTTAGGTCCTATCTAACAGGGGGCGAGCCTATTACCATTAACCGGGCACAAATCCAGACTCCGAGTTGCTACAGAGAATTTCAAATAAAAACTCAATAACGATATAACGATATAACATCGGGTTTTTCTATGGAAAAAGACTGAATAATACTTTGCTTGACCTGGGAATCGAACCCAGGACCTCTACAGCTAGCAGTTGCGCTAGGGACTACTAGACTAGACTAGACTAGAAAAGTAGTCAACAATTTTATAAGTGATTTATAACTTTTTTTTAATGTCATTACCTAGATCGATTTGGGCTAGCAGGCGTAGAAAGGGGCTTCCTCTTAGCCTTAAACTTTTGCTTGTTTCCTGGAGGCTCCAGCTTCAGGCTGTAACTCGATGAAGCCTTGCGAGAGAATTTGAATGACGGTGACTAAAAAAGTAAAAAAGATGTTAAAATGTATTATTGTTCGAATATTGCAGCCTGCTCACATAATAAAAATATTGGAACTTGTTAGTCTAATACTGATGAAATATACATCTCTATGTTTCATCTATCGAATGTTCATAAATGGATTCTAAATTAAAATGTGATTATCTCTTTAAAAAAACTCTTGGCCGAAACATTACTTTTGATTCTAAGGCTTTGCTTGTATTATGGCTTCTACTGAAACTGGCGATTCCGAGTAAGCGAGGGGCATTTTGACTATAAAATTAATTAATTTTTTGGTAATAAAAACTTGAATATAATAATTGTTATTACTTATTATATTTCATCATCAACCCATTACATTGTCCCACTGCTGGGCACGGGTCTCCTCTCAGTACGAGAGGGATTAGGCTATAGTCCGCCACGCTAGCCTACTGCGGGTTGGCAGACTTCACACGCCGTCAAGAAAATCTCTCAGGCATGCAGGTTTCCTCACGATGTTTTCCTTCACCGTTTAAGCGCGTGATAATTAATTATTAATACGCACATGACTTCGAAAAGTCAGAGGTGTGTGCCTTGGATTCGAACTCGAGACCTTTGACTTGGCAGTCCAATGGTCATATCACTAGGCTATCACTGCACTTATTATATTTATTATTGTATAAATATATAGTATATACGACAGTTTCATGTTAAAGCGACATATTTTTATTACTTACACAACATTCCCTGAATTGTTTGGCATCAATGGGAGAGGTGAAGTTTAGCCCCCATGTGTCGTTGGTCATGGGGTCCTTCCAATATACGAAACATTCAGATGCTTGTCCGATGCGAGTGCCTGCAAAGAAGATATTATTATATTTATTATTATTGATTATATTTAAGATTGTTTTAACTGCGTCATTGCTGTAGTAGGTGGCAGTGCGGTTGCTGAGCGTAAGGCCCTAAGTTCAAGAATCAGGCAAAGCAAAATGTTGTTAAGGTTTGTAACTCTCAGCAGAACCTCGAAATTTTGATTTGTGCCTTATTAACAGCATTCTTCGGGCATGTATCGAGACGCAAATATGCTTCTGTGGAGCGTCATGTTATGAAGGGCGATGTTGAGAGCATCAAATGAGCTTGAGGGAGATAATCTTCACGGACTGACTAAATATACGGTGTCCTCTCTGATTTAACCAGAAAGGCAACGCTAAGTGAGGATTCATGTGACGACCATGACCCCTTTGCCAAGAAATTATCGAGGAAGAATAATATCAATAGGCTCGAGCCTCATTACATGAGACATCATTTGTTGCATGCATATTTTACAGCTAACGGGTCTATATTTAAATTGCATGTAACCTACAGTCTCATCAGTGTTACTACGCCATACCAATATCCTAAGTATGGAATGATAGGTGAAAATAAAGAGCAGGTACCTATTTATTTTAAAATTGGCCTGACATCTTGGAAACGAGAGGCTCTCCAAATCTCAACTAACAAACTGTGATAGCCCACTATTCTACTAAAAAACTGTCCTTGGAAACCTACTTGTTTATATGTAGTAGGACAATTTTTATTGTTGTTTCATAAAACTGTTCAGTGATAGCCTAGTCTCTCATTTTTAAACAATTAGCTATAGTTAAAATTTTACATCATACTCTGACACGAATAACACTATTGAGTTGTTTTACTTTATATTCTACATTGAGTTAGTGCAGCATTATGTAAATAAGATTCGGCGGGTAAATAATACAGCTTGCAACACCAAAAGTAGAGTGAGCAATAAAATCGATATGTACCTCGTCGTTAATATTAATTATTATAGATGTGTAGTCGTTATTTATTTTCATATTTAAATCGTAACGCAACAGTTTTGATACTGCGAGCTTGTAAAGTAATGTATCGTATGTTAGTACGTGCTAGATACGTTCGATTACTCGTCTTACTATCCCGTATAAATTTAAAACTGGGTTAGAGCGGCTGCCGTCGCATCAGCCGAATAAAATTGCCCTAGTAAAATATAGGTGTTACTTTTTAAGTGTTCCCCACGTTTGTTACAAAATTGTTTATTTCGGGAACAGATTTTTGTCCGTAAGGTGTGTTTTGTAACTCCGTTGTAATATAGCATCAAACAAAGCGCTTTACAGCTAAATGTACCGAGATTTGGAGATGAATTTAATATTAGGTACCTACAAAATTATTCGCAATATCTGGTTTGAAATAATATTGTTATTACCAAAACCAGATGTCTTCAACTGAGTATAGTTATTATCTATATAACAAAAACAATGCATTTATGTTTCCTATTTATTCCAAAACTGCTGGACCAATTTTGTCGTGAATTTCACTGGCAGATTGTACGAGGACGTCTAAGTACTTAAAATCCACTTATGACCCATAGGAGCCAAGAAAATGAACAAAATTCAGAATCGGTGGGAGGAACCGCGCGGCAGGCTAGCCTTAGATAAAATTGCAAAGCAAGCTTAACTTAATGGCGGTGACCGTTCTTCGATATTATGGACTAATAATACAGAACTGGCATTTCGAGATCAACAGCTGTAACGTCCCACAGCCTATATTCAAATTGTTCAGTAGACGGCCAACCTACACGATATTACTAGTAGCCCACAGGTTTGTACGCTATTTATCAATCCTTTATGTAAATAAAGATGATGTATGTCAATATTGCATTAGAATAAATATTCTAAACAAAAATGAACGTCAAAAATCGTCAACGTTACAAGGAGCATTTAAAATTCACCTACAAACAAAACGACCAAAGCCATTTTAGACTTTTGCCTTTAGAAAATGTACATGACTCAACATGAAAATATAAAAAAAACACGTAAATTAAAACCATGAAAGTGCAAACATTGAAAAATTGAAGGTATGAAACTACAATTATTTCTTATTACGATTGAAAGTAATTATACTATCAATACCGGAGGTATTCACGAATTAAAAAGTACAGCAGTCGTAATAATACACGTAATAGGTGTAATAATAACAATATTTAAATTCCAAATGACATCACCTCGAAAGTATTAAACTAGGTTTCAAGAAATATACAGATGGATTGGTTATTTGGTTAAGATTTCTCTTGCCTTGTAGCGTCAATAATTGATCATTCTGTCCCTGTTGCTGCCGCTTTCACATAAGCAGGCTAAGCATCAGCTACAGATTCTGAATACGAAATTGATTTCCAGAAATTTCTATGTGTGGCCTTTTTAGCCCCTTATCTAGTAGCACAGCTTTAAGAACTTACTTCATATATAAGGCCGTAAGACTAATTATAGTTTAAATGATCATTTAAGTTCGATCTTATTTTACGGGAATACAGCTGCGGTGATATGATTAATTAGATCAGTAACTATTTTTTTAGTTAGGTTTAAGTTTTTTAGTGTAAACTTACCAGGTTGTAATAGTCTAACGTCAAGGATCTTGTCGACCTGCGAGTTGTAAGCGGTGATGTGGAACACGCACTCGGGCGAGTCCTGGATGCAGGTGATGTTGACAGGCACCAGGTCCTCCGACACCTGCTGCCACTTTACAGTGCCGGCACCGCTCGCTGACACGTGGAATACTTCCGCCCATAATCTGCAATTGTACAGGAATCAGACATAATGCCGTTAACATTATTGACTGCATTCATCAATTATAGATACGAGTACCTACATAATATGCTAGTTTAGCTCAAAGTACCTCTTCCCCCAAACGTTCCCCAAAGATTCCTCTTAAATTGTGGGTATGTGTCGTTGTATAAATACAAACCCCACAAACGCTAATTATCACTTTAATTTATGTAGATAGGTACGAGTAAGTAGTCGTAGGAATCACGTGTAACGTCCATTGCGCATTTCTAAATTAATTTATTTCGTATAAAATTTAAAAATTAGAGTTTTTTTTTTTCATTCCAAATAGTGAAGTTATTCAAAACAAGACCTTATGTCAATGTTCAGTGTAGTTGAAGTTTTATGACCACGGAGCCAACAGTGCGCATAAAATATTCGTTAAAGTTCAACCGGTTCGTTTAGTTGCATAAGTTTACTTAGAAAGATGTTAGTAAGTAAAATTAGAACTAGCTGCTTTGATGCAACCGATAAAGTATGCGTGATACATTCTGTTTACACTGTGAATGTACATTTAGGATGTCGGACTTTGAAACGACGCAACCTGCCGGCGACAAAGTTAATTTGAATTTCAATTCGAAGAATCGAGACATTTACGGTCTGTCTTTGTAAATATTGAGATTATTCTTTAGGTGGAGATGTGATAGGTAGTACTGCTAACTGAATCGTGGAAATATTCTTAACACATTTATTTATTAAAATAAATTAACTACATTTTACTTGTAGATCATTCCAAAAAATAACCTTCATAATACCGTGGTAGATGTTCCATGTCGCTATGTGATTTTACCATTCTTATAAAAATTACGTTGTTTTTCAAAGATTACTTGCAATGTAGGTCACACATTACTAGTAATCTTGTTAACCCTTTGGGCTAAGCTAAATGCTTGTGTTACGAGTGGGTTCAGGTAGGCTACCGCGGCTTCATTGAAGTATTTAAGATTTGAACTCCCTTGCAGCCACTGCAAGGCTGTGCATCATCCCGTCTAAGGTTGCTACTATGTTATTAACTTAATTCAAAGGTGTAGGGTATCTTAGGCGGTTAAAAAGCGGTGGTGGCCCAGTAGTATCAGCCGCGACTTACGAGTTGTAGGTGGTAGGAACGAACCCAGAAAGGCACTTTACATTCTGCAAACTATTTATCACCACTGCGCCCAAAACGGTGAAGGAAAACAACGCGAGGAAACCAGCATGTCCTAAAATAAAAAAATCGAAGACATGTGGCATCTACCAACACGCACTGTTCCCATGTGGTGGATTACAGCCCTCTGCCTCTCACCGAGAGGAGGCCTGTGTCCCTACAGTGGGAACATTATAAGCTGATTATGTAGGCAAAATCTATGTAGATTTCGTCTCTATAAGCGCTAATTACAGTTAAGATTTATAAAATAGTGGTCACCTTAGCAAATGTCCGTCTCTTCGTCGCGAGTTCTGCCACGGGCTGTCTTCATAGCGGTACGCCTTGCGCAGGATGGGCGCGCAGGAGCACGACGACAACTTATTGCCCATCGTGCGCGTGCCGCACTCGGCGCACTGCACTATGCTGCCTGCAAACCAACACTCGTTACTATTCAAATCTTTTTGAATATAGGGTTTCTCTTCGCTGTAGGCTTGACCTTGTATATATCGATGGGAGAGATTTATCACATCATTGGTAATAAAAAACATATATCTGAATTTCATTTGCATATAACGTAAAATTACTAGGACCACTTTCATCCGACCATCGTGTTCGACAATCGATCTTGGCTAGTATTAATTACCACTGGTTTAAAAACACGACAGAATATCAAGAGTGCGAAAGGGAAAATTAAGTTTATGTCTAGTTATTTTCAAAGCTGATCCCAAAGCTCTTTCTTAGCTGACTGTGTTTGTTCTTATAGTCTGTAAGTATATATATGTAACTAATAAATGCTTGTAGTTCACAAATCAAGAATATTTCTACGAGCCAGAGAAGGGAACCCTCCTAGTGTTTAGAAAACGGGTCCGTAGCTGTCAACTCGATGCTCACTTTGAAAGCAAATCTAAATTGAAAAATTAAAATATATTTTTTTAGGTAGGCCTCTACCTAATAAAAGTCATAGTCGACAGTGTAAAACATAATTATATAGTTACAATAATTAATGGATATTGCTGTATACTATCTGGACCCTGTGTTCACAAAATAAATGAATTTGAATTTGATAACCGAAAGTTTATGGGAAAATAGTAATAATATAAATAGTGAACGGAAAGAAACTATGCATTACTTCGTAGCTCAAAATAGTCTTGTGGCACAATTTTTTTATACGAATAGTCCGAAGGAACGTCAACGTTTCATAGTTGTTCTTGATTCGCCAAGTTTAGAAAACTAACAGGAGGAATTTTAGAATGGACGTGCCCAACATGTAATTAAATATAAATGCCCATGTACACATTTTATTTTCAATAAGATTTAGTACCTAGTCAGATACCTACAGCTTTTCTTACGATTGAGGAGTCAGTTTTCTTCAATTTCCAGTATTTGTGAAGGATGTTTAAGTATAAGTACGGTTAGTAGATTACTGAAAATAACATGTTTTTAAAACAACTCAAAATGCTACCACTAGTGTTAGTGGACTAGGTAGTAGCTGTCAGACTGCTACTTGTGTTAAGTGGTCTCTTTGTTTCGCTTGTGATTCAGTCATGTGGTAAAACGGTGTATGTGTGTGTGCACTCACCCGCGGTCCCGTGATGTCACCAGGTGCCATCGGTGCGCGAGAGCGAGTGGCCGCGGTTTAGGCTCTGCGACCGCTGCGTGCTGTGTCTGTACGGGTGTTTCACAACGCCATGCTGCAACCCACAATACAACCTCCTTGCATTCTAACACAACTTACGACTTACACATATAACATTTACGAAAGCTTGCATTTTACAAATTCAACCCCAAATACAAAATAATTTTAGTTTCTATTGAATTAAAAAAGCATTTCAAACTTTAAACATTGTATACGTAATTAAACGAGTCAGTATACTTAGTATGATGTTATTCACGACAGATTAAATTATCATTAATTTATTTAATAAACATAAGGATACAGTTTATTATATAGTTTATTTATTTAAACATGATTTTAGATGATGATAATATGTTATTGTGATTGGAAAAGGATGTGAAGCGGTATCAACATGCATAAAACAAAAAAATGCAAGGAATATACTAACTACAAATATACTATTCTACTTTTAAACGTGGTCCCAAATTTCACAGTATAGCGTTCATCTTAATTTCAAAATTTTGGTTGTATATTTGTGGAATCATTTAGCGTCGTCACTTATTTGTTTATCTACACGTGGTTAGGAAAGTGTGAATATTGACTTATTCTATAGCTGCACTTGGCAGTTTTTTTCGTTCACTTTGTCTTTCTCTACTTCTTTCAAAAGAAGACCTAGTATTATACCTAGTTCGTTAATTTTAGTTGAAAGTTGTAATCGACAATTGATGAAATCGAATCAGTTTCCAATCGCTGAGTTATGTTCAAGTTATAGATGGTCATGTGAGTCATGCTCTAAAGTCACCTAACACTGACGCGCCTTGTAGAGTTTTAATTATGATTTACATGGATATTATATAAATTAATATTACATATTTGACTTCAAACGCATTATGACTTCGATCTACTATTAATATCGTATCCGAAACAGACTCAAACATTTTCACCGTTACTTATACCTGGGTAAAAATGTACCTCTATCTATGTGTACTTAATATAGGTTCTCCAACAGATCATTCAAAATGAGAAATAGAGCTTTCAGCTAAGATGCAAGTTTCATTAGATTCGGATCAGGTCGCTATTGGGAGAGCTTCGAAAATTCTTGTAGAGGTGAATCGCTTTTCAAATAAATATTGGAAAGGCGTGATGAAAATGTTGTTATTAAGACTTTTAGCTATTCTACATATTGTGGAAGCTTTATGACCTATAGGTAGACGAAGTCAAATGCCCCTAAACGTAATTCCTATTCTTTAAATAACGATATAGGTATGCATTTTAATATATTATTATTACCATAGCATTTCTACCTATTTTATTAAAAACAGTATTTACTATCTTAAATATCTCTTTCTGATAGGATATAAATTTTATCTCATTAAATTTAGCATCTCACGCCTGAGTATCGATACGCCCCAGTCGGACTCAATCCTATCAAATAGTAATTAAAATTCTAACGCCGCATTTCGATCTCGACGGTAGTGCCTTCAATCATGTTAGATTAGACCGTCTGTATGTGGGTCAGCTTAGTTTGGCTTCATATTTAAAACTGGCCATATATATATAGGTACATACATAAATGTACACGTAGCTAACTCGTTTGTATTATTTGTACGTTTCGTAAAATAATCACCTATTGTGAGTTGCGTGTTTGTTGACTGACTATAAACCTTCACAGGTGATAATAAATCTGTTGACATCGCATGGTTGCATTATTACCTATCCTAGTTACTACTACAGATCCTGTATAAAATCTGAGACTTGATTACTAAATCAATATAATTAAGATTTAAGGGTACTTATCTAAATGATCATATTGCATGAAGGCATTAGCACGCTACTAGTCTAACGAACGGTGTAAATTAGGTATAGCCCAATGTAATAAGATACAACCACTATACATACATAATAGTATATCTAGTAAATAATAAATAGTACGTCTAATGGACATAGGTACCTACAGACGATGCGCGATGTATTCGTTTGGCCCCAGCTGACAAATAGTTGCGCTATACTGCTGTTATTCTATAGATTACATGTTATACTGTAAATAGATACATATTTAGGAACGTCCAGCATGATTATAGTAAAATTGGCATATACTACATAATATTATACAGCACATATTTTGAATACATATATTTTACACATAAGTTATACTTAATTTACATAAAACTTAGCTTGTTATTATTTTTTATTTTATATTTTAAACATAACGTGTGAACATGCAGATACTGATTGCTCGATACATAGTGAATGTGCATGAATTTTTATTAATGATTTCACATAACGTTAATTTATCATTCTTTTAATGGCAAAACGCCCCATAATACAGACATTCACGAGGGAGGTAGGGGAATACAAACACTCCATGTGCAAATCAATTTAAAGGTATTTACGAACCTCGAAATTGTTCCAATTTTGCGAAGAAAATTTAGCAGCCTCCACGCTTTCTTTAGCACCCATATTTACGAAGTTGTGAAATCACTCGAATGAACTATGACAATTCTGTTTCGATGCGTATGCTCTGAGCGCGTGACACTAATGTGTACTACGGCCGATCTCTCTGTGAGAGTCGGGTTTAATAAGCATTTAAATACCTCTATCTTCGGTCGTTCGCAAAGTTAAAAATTCACAGCGTTGAATAGTAAATGAGGGGTGTTGTATGTTGCAGCGAACAGCGCACGGAGCGCACGGGGCGCACGGGGCACACGGTGCGCACGGTGCGCACGGGGAGCTCGGGGAGCTCGGGGGCGACGCGGATGCAGGCGCCGCGTGTAAACACCGCCAGCTGCTGTGCGGCGCGCGCTCGCTCGCTGCGGGCCGGCAGCACGCCCGCACCCTCGCTCACACCGGGCCGCACCGTCCGCGACCCTACTGCCCTACGTGAGACCTCACTACCACCGGCAATACCTAACACTTTCGATTATCTCCTGATATCACAAGGTGCGCAGAATATAATGTGCGGTGATACGAGTTTGCGAACGGTGCGGCAGGGCGACACCGGCGGCTCGGCTAAACGTCAGAGCAGACTGGGTCGCGATACAAGCGTGCGTGGCGGCGCTGTGTGCGCACTGTCGCGCCGGCCGCCGCCGCGCACCAGCCGCCCGCCGAAAGCCGAGACGCAGCGACGCCCAAACCTAGCAAATGATACGGTGGCCAGCGCCCTCCATCTCGCTGAGATGTGTTGCTCCCGTATCAACCTAACTAAATCTTGGCTTTTTTCCTCTATAAAATAATTATTTGATGAGAAAATAAGGAGAGATGTACACCTTATACGAGTTTGCATACAAATTATATTAAAAACAAGTATCGAGATTATGAAGATCATCAATGGACGTTTGGAGCGGTGCGGCGTGGGGCGGGAGTTGCGCGCGCACTCTCCCCGAGACAACATTCGATTTTGGTCCATGACTGTTGGATGCTTACTGTGGCCCAACGAAGGCTTTAATAGTTCATTCTAGACTACGACCGAGTAGACGACAATTTAATCTTAAAACTTATAATAATATACTTTCCATCGTAAAACACGTTGTAGTACCTATCTATGTAAATATAGATAGGTATTCCATATGGCATGCGGCTATGCGTACGACATGTCACACTAACATCACTATGTATGTAATTAACATCAAGTCAATACTTACGCTATAACTGGTTCATCAATTTTTCTTTCAGAAAACCAATTTCGTTAGATATTGTAATTAAGAAAAGTCTAAGCGTCGATGTTATATTGACGCTAATGGCAAACTAATCAATGCTGTTTAATGTTTTTCTCACGAGGTTAATATTAGCAATTACAAAATGAAAATTACTAAGACGTTTAGTATATGTCTATTTTGTCTCTGACGTTTATTGTTAAGTTATGTGTAATGATGTTATTAATATCAACAATTGTAAACATAGATAGTATCCTGTTTGTCCTATAATTAATACTAGAACACGTAGCGTAATAACACTTAAAACTTCTTGATATAAAGTAACAATATTTCATTCAGAAACAATCTGATGGCAGTTTTGATAGTCAGCTGTTAGGTACAAGAACGGAAATCGGGGATGGTTTCGCGAGACTAGCAAAAATTCCAAATTTGGGTCAGCCAATGTACAGCTGGTTATTTTGTTATGATAGCCAATTAAATACGAAAATTGGGTCAGAATATCAAATATTTTCATTTCAACAGCTCAGCGAACGAAATAACTTATATAAATGAGTATTTTTCCTACATTAACTGCGTAATACCTTTAAGGTCACAAAAGCTACACTTCAGTACAAAAACATATATAATTTAAATTATTTTACTTCAACCCATATTTAAACTTTGGTTTGTTTTTTTTGGATATGGCCCTTAGTTCAAATAAGACTTAAGTTTGAAATTAACAGAAGACATAATTTGAATAGCCAAATATTAACCTATACATAGGAACTGACTCGGTACCTATGCGCACGGTTACACGTCGAGCTATACAAATCCAGTTTACGCTGACCTCTTCTTGTAAGGATAGCCAATCAATGCGAGATCAGCTTAAACTGGAAGGGTATAGCTTGACTAGTAGCCGTGTGCACTATTGTTGTAGCAAGACGAAAAAAAAACATTGGACACAGTGGCTACGACCAAGATCTCCCGAGATAAAACAACCCTAAACTTTTTTTTTTGTTTTAAGACTCGCGGAACGCAGTCTCAAGTAATACGAGTTCCAGTTGTACCATATTAATACAAGTAATTCTAAATGTAAGATACTTATTAGACAAGATTATTTTCCACAGTGAATACCAAAAAAATGCTTGTCAACCTTGCAAGGAGAGCGGATGACAACTAGGCGCATACTAAAACAAAAAAGAAAACTCTGATATTACACGGTGACTTCGAGCATTAAAATGTATGAATCCCTACTCAGGATACCAATGTTTTGTTATTGGACGAAGTCACTTGACCATTAGTTATACGATTAATTATGATGCAAACACTTCACCATACATCACTGAAGAGATTCTTATAGCATGAGATGAGTACATCTTAGTACATCTTAAGCTATTACTACTACTAGTAAGTATAATTATTTCTCTATACAAGCCAAACGTTTAACAGCGTCTGATACAATGATTTTAGATTATTTCATTAATGAAAACATATCGTGTTTGCATAATATGTTTTTCTATTATTGTTTCTGTTTTAATAACTTACCGGGGAACTAAATGTAGTCCTTCCAAACTAGTTCTAACAAATCGTAAACCATTTTATAGTCCAATTTGGTGAATTATTCACAACCCTCTGCTCTATTCAAATAGGAGTTTACTAGAGTAGTGAGTTGGGCCCTTTTCTTTGTCTTCCTGTATATAGCCAAATAAAAAAAAATACTTCAACCGATGTCACCGTTTTACTGCCATATTGCAAAAGGACCTCGATTAAATTCAAACGATTTAAGAAATAGGATGGTGTAAACTGACCTAAATTAGCAGATGTCATAATCATTATCAAGAGAGGTGGCTTTTCCTTTCACAATCCTTAATTGTGTGCTCATAATATCTCAAAATCAGACTTTTAACTAAATAATCAAAACAAAATATATGATTATTAATTTGTTTCCCATCATAACAGTTACCTTACATGCTATAAATACATTAATATATTACGCACTTGGTAATATCCTACATAATACTTGATTAGCTAGATTGATCCAAGTACCATCTCTATATCCCTATAAGATCCAGGTAGAGTATCTTGTAATGCACCTGGATTGTTATTCTAAATTGTTAATCTAAAAAAAATTAATACCTACCTCCAGAGTGGAAAATACGAGGAGCACCCGAGCGGCTTAACTAACTAGTACAACAAAAGGTTTATCATAATTAAGTATGTAAACATTGAAATTGATAACGCCATAAATTTAAACTCAAAAATAATGATTATGGCCGGTTCTGAGGACACGGTATTGCCCCTGCCAAAATAAGTTATATTATTTAAGTAGCACTTTAGTCAAGCGATCCAAACCAGCACAATTGGTTATTTTCTACTAGGCAAACTTAGGGATACAGATACAATTGAATTCAGTAGATGGATTAGTATTTACAGGCTTGCAGATTAATAAAATTAATGAAACTATAACATGTAGATAATTATGCTTCTTCTTGTGTTTTTAATGCCCAAAAAGTCACCACCACTAGAGATAATCGACAACCACTACCATCATCAGTTGTCATTAAGATAATGAGCGTTTAAGAATTCTAAACAATACCTTACTTCAATCCTGAAAAAGTCTATGAAAAGTGCAATATTTTCGTCAAAGTATATTCATAATGTTACCCACCTTACAACTATTTTAACACAGTCGCTAGAATGGCTCAGGATATCATGAGAGCCCAGGAGAACCCAAGACGAAAAAATGCAGTGAAGGTTTTGATATAACATATCATACCATCACGCTTCTATTACCGAAGGGTTTGGCAAAGATGTACTGACGTACACCTCTAGTTCGATGGTGTGATAGGGGGTGATCTCGCCAATAGCTCACAATTGCCATTAATATTCTTAAAATATTGATGTGGGAACTTCAGCGTTAAATTGATAATTATATCGAGCACTAAACAACCCTTTTGTTCTCATCATATCGTCAGTTGCCACTCAAAGCACTCACCCCATACACTCAGGCGCGGCACGAGTAGGTCAAACACTTAGTATGATAACTGGAAGCAGTAAGACAACTTTGAATTATCTTTGCCAAGTAACTCGTGGGTAGCAAATGAGCAATATAAAGTCATTTGTCTCGCTAGACGACGCTAGTGTTAGGCATGTCAAATATTAAGATAATAATTACGTTTTATCAGCTACAATTTTTTGCCTTACTGGTATTTTTTTTTAAAGAATCTTACTTATAGTAAAATAACAATAACCATTAAACATTTTATACATGTAGTTTTCTATGTCTATGGTGAGTATAGAACGAGCCCATTAGAGTTTTCTAATGAGCATGGCCTACTAATAGACTGGCAAGGAAAATTGTACATTAAATTATTACTGCTCAGTTCATTCCATTTATTAATTATCTTATGTAATTCAAGCAAAGGTTTAATATCAGTTGATGACAATTTGTGAAAAAAAGTTTTTCTTTCACTTAGAAAATTCATATCTTTGTGTGAATAACTAGTTTCGAAACTTACTTAAGTTAATTGAAAACAAAAATAAATATCCCTACTATCCCTACTTCCCTATCCCTACTTCCCTACGAGTCCCTACTTAATATTATAAATGCGAAAGTAACTCTGTCTGTCTGTCTGTCTGTTACGCTTTCACGCCTAAACCACCCAACCGATTTTGATGAAATTTGGTACTGCGATAGACCAAAGCTTGAGAAAGGACATAGGCTACTTTTTATTGCAAAAAATAGTTTTGAAGGGGTTGTAATAGTTGTATGGGAGTTCGTCATTTTTCAAGATAAAACCATGAAACTTTATATTAAGGCACTTGATTAGAAATAAATAAATATTTGTTCTAGCGTTTTTGAAATTTCGACTGGGGATGAAATAGGGGATCAAAGTTCGTTTAGAAGTTCAAACAAAGTCACGCTTTCAAGTTTAACCCCGGAACCGATTTTGATGAAATTTGGAACAAAAATAGATTAGACCTTGGGAAAGGATATAAGCTACGTTTTGTTGTAAAAAAGGGGTTGAAATAAGGAATGAAAATTTGTATGGGAATTTGTCATTGTTGAAGATAAAACGATGAAACTTTGAATTTACGCACTTGATAGAAATAAAAAATTGTTCCAGCGTTTTTTAAATTTCAACCTGTGTGGGGATGAAATAGGGGATGAAAGTTCATATGGAAGTCCAAACAAAGTCACGCTTTGAAGCCCAACCTCGGAACCGATTTTGATGAAATTTGCAACAAAAATAGATTTGACCTTGAAAAATGATAAATGCTATGTTTCGTTGTAAAAAAGGGGTTGTAATAAGGGATGAAAAATTGTATGGGAGTTTGTCATTGTTGAAGATAAACGCTGAAACTTTGTATTTAGGCACTTGATAAGGAATAAATAAATATTTGATATGGGGTTTTTGAAATTTCAAACTGTGTGGGGATGAAATAGGGGATGAAAGTCCGTTTGGATTATGACGAAATTTGGTACAAAAATAGACTAGACCTTGGGAAAGGATATAAGCTGCGTTTATATTTCGGTAAATAAAGTTGGGCAAATTTTGTGGTCTACCCGAGCAAAGAAGCGGACGTAAAGAAGACGTGTAAGGTTAATTTGCAATTTCCCGTCAGAATTGGAAAGACTAAACAGTCAAATCGTGTTGTCAACGCGGGCGAAGCTGCGGGCGGAAAGCTATATATTATAAAATACCAGTAAAATGGTATGGTACTAAGAAGATGCATAACCTGAATGCAAGTTTATAGATATTCCAGTTATTACGAACACTGTACTTCGAGTTCAGTATCAGATACTTTACGAAATAGAAACTGAGAAGAAACACAGGACTCAATCATATTACTTCAGAAACCTCTCGGGGACATCCGCAATGGTGCAAAACTCAGAAATTCGGAAATTGTATCCATTCAGTTGTGGACACTCAACGATGATAAAAAAAATAGAACTTCTTCACAATTTCGTTAAGTAATTAGGATTACTTAGTAAATTGTTACCAGGTGTGTGTGATGGTGCCAGGAGTAGAGAAAGTGCTCTTATGCGCTGGATAGACACGGTGAATGAGGCTTTTGGAACGACCGTGCAAAAGTCCATACACAGTCTGGCAAGCGAATTTAGCAAAATCATGTCAATCAGTCATGCTGAAGCTACTGAGAAGATTCAGAAATTGTGCAGGTAATTTGAGTATTTTGAAAATTATTTCAAACAAGGAACCACTTATAAACTTGCATCTTTTAAACATTTCTGTTTCTATGGTGAGCAATTACATAATTTCAAATATATGTTACATCGTTTACATTACCTCTTTGCTTTTTGAAAAGGAGGGCTCGTTTAAAAATCTGTTGCCTGATATCTTCTTAGCTGCTGGTATTCAAAAATAAGACACTTGGTTCTTTAGAAAGGTAGCCTACTGGATGCTCCTAAATATCCTTACTTTCATTGCTGTCTGAATTTGTTTCCATTTACAGACCAACACTCGTAGATATATTAACCACTGCAATTATATTAGATTTGAAAGCTACTGATACAGTTACTACGGAAGTTTTTCTTTTTCAGAAACTGGACCGCCTATACAATCCCAGCAGTATCACTTTAGCACAAATTTTCCTCCGTTAAACTTCCGAGTTATATCCAGAAAGGAATTGAATTTAATTTAGGTAAATATCGCAATTATGTCGCAAGTGAAAATGTAGAAATTACCAGTAGCAGAAATTCCACTAGCGCTCCAACACTGGATTACAGATACACTAATGAAATTCGATAACAAGACAACTTGCGCAGGATATTTCGAATTCGAATTTAGAAAAATCTACAATGAAAAAGTACATTATGATATAAGTGCGGTAAGTTGAAAATTACAGCCGAGGCGATATTGCTAACCCGAGCCGCAGGCGAGGGCTACAAGAAAGCAGAGGCTGTAATTATCAAAGCGCACGTATGTCATACGACGTTTTATAACATATTTGCAAGGAAATAAATAAAACTCGGACTTTCTTAAACAAATAAATCACTTGTTAAAGCAGTTAGAAAAATTTTAACAATTTGTAATGATGTTTACTTTTCACAAATTAGCGATGCGCCCATCAGCTTTTTTTTAAGGCAAAGGCACAAAAACAGCCATTACTAATAAAGTAAATTAATATTTTTGTGTTTTGTTACAGATACTTAAATGGTTGTTATTTATAGTCAAAATTAATTAAATTAAATGTTTATTTGTTATATTTTATCTCCCAAAGTTAATTTTATTCATAAAATGTTGACCAATTTTCTGTCATAAAAGTTAAGATTTAAAAAAGTACTGTGCGTTTTAGACGGAGCATCTTGTAAAACCGTGCGTTTTACATTACAATAACGCACAAGTACGTAATGAGATACATTACAATATTGAAATTGGTGAAATAAGAGACCCTTTACGAGCAAATGTGTTATAAAATATATTTCCGACATACTTTGTGTGTGGTTAATGTCAAATGGTGTTCTCCTAAATTAACATCACATGTGAGCAAATAGTATTGAGATACACAAAGTTGACCCAAAAGTGCAATAAATTGTAAGATTTACATTACTGAAAGTAGACGGTAATCGTATGGTTAATTTCTTCAAGTATCAGAATTGCCTTTTAGATGAAATAGCTATTCTATTGTTTAACAAACACTTCTCTTATAGGATGAAGAATCAACGTAAAAGGTGAAATTCAATTATTACTTCCGTATCTTGAAACACTGGACCATTGTAGCCACAGGTACATTATGGCCAAAACGGAAACTGGAAAAATATCTGGAAAAACAAAGTATCGTTTGTTTCGATAAGATGGATTTGGATGAAGAAAACTTTTCGTTGGGGTCTCACTAACAAGGCAGTTAAAATCTATTTGCAAAGTATGAATGACAAACAATTTTTATATATGCTTACTTGAATGGAATGTTAATTTCCTGATGATAGGTAATTGTTTATGAGTCCGCATACGCCGATTATCTTGTGTTTACTTACATGTCTAAAAATTTACATATTATCCATGATATAGGTATAAATTTTATTTTCAGTACAAAAAAGTGACTTTGAGCATCAGAGAACGATTATCTCATTTATTTTTATTGGTAAAAATAAATGACATTAAATTCAAACTCCATTTTGAGTATTGAAAATCATATATTATAATAAATAATTGTTAGTTAGGAGAACAAGCAACTCATTATTTTATGAAGAGTTTTCATAAGCCGTGATATTTGATTGAACGTCCTTAGGATTGTTTAAATCGATATAATAAATAATATGTCGTACATAAATGCTCATTGAAAATATTACTACTTTATTTTATTGGCCGTATTGCAAAATATGACCGAATTATATGAATACCTACGCAGACAGAGGTGGATACATTTTACGAGGCAGCCTTTCAAATTTCTTCGTCTATACTGGTAGATATAAATATGTGTGAGTTGCAGGTCTGGCTACTGGTATCGATTTCCGCAAGGCTAAACCCAAATGCCCTAACATTTCACTCATGTTCTTCTCAGGAAATATAAATATATACTGATATATTTATCGGTTTGATGTTCGTATACGTAAGGATTGTTAAAATATTTTTGTAAACTTTAATTAATTACCTAATACACGTAATTCTACCAATGACTGCAAGTCCTAGACTTTATCAAATTCATGAAACATATACAGGTCTTTTAGGTAATACTCAAGGTACGGTGAAATATCAGTTGCAACTCAAAGGCAAAAAATAACATTTCTTTCATAATGCTAAAATATAAAGTGCAATTAAAAAAAAACATACTGACAAGTTGAATAAACTAATGAAAGTATTGACTGGATTTCTCGTTTTGAATTTTACGGGTGAAGGCCACTGCTGCACTTACCACCCCTCAATAGTTCTTAGACAAGGATTGGCCCAGTTTAGCTAGGAATCAATTTATGTAATACTCAATCATTGAATTACTCATACATATCATATGATTTGCGTCATTTTTCACGACCATGACAGACACAACGATGGCCTACTGAAATTACCGCAAACTGTCAATTTTCAGGTTTAGTAAGAATCCACGGCACGTGCCTCTGATTTTTTGTAATTATGTGCAAACGGCATCGTGAATAAACCTTCATGTCTAAAAGATATTGTCCACGGTGGACGGTGTACCAAAGATCTGTGAACTTCCATTAGACCATAATCCCATCATTTTGATATAACATGGCCAAAGTGGCTGGAAAAAATAGATGTGAGAGGCTCAATGGTCTTGCTCATGAAGATCGATTTAGTCAGGGAATTTATAAGCACAGCCGCAACTTAAATTTCTTTTATATATTCTTATCATTAGTTTATATTATTAACTCTTGTCAAATCTGATCTAGCCCCTTCATTCGGCTACTTTCAAAACAAGATTTCAGATATTTTCTTCCCAGATTACAATCAAAGATCCATTTAAGTCAAGAAAAGCCGACTTCACTTTTGAAATTGGAATTCATCAATAACTTAGGATCTCCAATCCAATGAAATGCAAGAGTTCGATATTTGAATTTGACAGTCTGCTTCTGATCATCATCAATCTCTATGTTATACTCAGTTTTCAAATAAAGCAGATGCGGCTGAATTTATATCTGACGTAACACAGATGTCAAGAATGTTTATGAAACTTTACTTCAGAGATTTAAAATTATTTTCGTAACATTCTAAGAAAACCAATTAACTTCATGTACCTAATTATTATTTTATTTTTAACTAGCTTTCCGCCCGCAGCTTCGCCCGCATGGACAACACGGTTATTACTGTTTAGTTTTTTCCAATCCTGGCGGGAAATTGCAAATTATCCTCACATATCTTTCCGTCCGCCTCTTTGCTCGAGTAGACTACAAAATTGGCCGAACTTTATTATTTACCGAAATATAAACGCAACTTATATCCTTTCCCAAGGTCTAGTCTATTTTTGAAACAATTTTCGTAAAAAGCCAAACGGACTTTCATCCCCTATTTCATCCCCACACGGTTTGAAATTTCAAAAATCCCATATCAAATATTTATTTATTTATTACGTATCAAGTGCCTAAATTCGAAGTCTCATCGTTTTATCTTCAACAATGACAAAGTCCCATACCAATTTTCATCCCTTATTTCAACCCCTTTTTTAGAACAAAACGTAACTTATATTCTTTCCCAAGGTATAGTATATTTTTTTCCAAATTTCCAATTTTTTTCAAAATCCCGACAGACAGACAGACAGACAGAGTTACTTTCGCATTTATAATATTATAAAAGTAGGGATAGTAGGGATAGTAGGTATAGTAGGGATAGTAGGGATAATACCTATCGTGATTTCCAAACAAAAGCTTGACGTGGTATGAAAGATAATATTCCGACGAATGAGGAACAATAAATCTTTAACTATTGACTTAAAGTATTCATACTTTAAGTCAATTAAAAGTGTGATGCCCTGTTGCCATTAGTAGGTATCCTAGTTGCCGTTAGTCGGTAAGTAAGAGAATATAATATAAATATACTTAGTCGCGAATCTAAATTCTAAAATCAATGATTAGATCCCTTCTGAGAGCTGCCAATTTCATCAGAAGTAAGATTACTTTATTTTGAATACACGGTAGATTCTAAATTCACTGTATAACCTTTCAGGAAATGAAAGTACTCGTGATTATTTATAATATATCAGCTATTTCATATTAAAATGCATTATTTAGGCCAGCTGATATATTTTTGTTGTTATGATTGATAAGAGCTTACTCTCGAGATGATATTGACATTGGGATGTCAGATTTTCTATTCCGCGCTTTCGACGACTCTTTCATAGAAAGTAGGTCATTGTGATCATGAATACCTTTCTGCTCCGAAGAGGATGTATGTATGCTTCAAGGAGGATGTAGTACCTACTAATAACTTGACTTAGTCCTCGTTGGCAACGCTGATAATAAGGTACTGTACTCCTCCATAATGGCATCGGGAGATCTGCTTCCTGATTTGTTTATTTTATTTACTATTTTCTGTATCTTGTAATGATCGTTAATACTTGTACTATATGCAAGAAAATAGTACTTTCCACATTATGGTCTTTTAATTATAGGAATTTTAAGCCAGCCTTTGAGGTCATTACTTTCATACATATGATTGTGATGGCTCATGTATGAATGTGTATACACATATGAGATATTTAAGCATAATATGATGAGTACGAGCCATAGAAACTAAAATAATATTTTTTAGACTTTTAGCTCGTCTACCTGTATGTTTGTAAGTGCATCATAAAGAACTAGATGCGGTTTCTACAATTCCAGCGTGCCCTATTCTTCTACTTCGGTCGTTATCGTTTAGATTCATCAATTTTGATGAATATTTTTTACTCATGGGATCAGCTGGGTAGTTCTTAGCTCTATAGTTGGACGACATCCTTTAGGATGCTAGTGAAACTGCGGGTTAGTCATCCGTAATTTCCTTAGTCGAGTTGTTTTTTTACGATACCAAAACAGCAGGTTAAATATATTGTAAGTTTCTTCCCAATGGATAGAATTCGGATCTGAATAATCTAAAGCAACCCGTGTTAACATTGTCTGATACAGTCAAAGACCCACTGGTTTTCAAGGATGAGTTCCAAATGAACCTTCGCCAATCTGAGGCCTCCATGTTGTGGTATCTTGGAATCCAGAAACACAGACTCTGATTTTATTTACCAAAATTTGTAAGATTCCAAGAAAGTTCATATGACTCCTAACAGGCCACGATAGTAATTCTGTTATATGTAATTAGCACTACAAAACATAAACGGGGTATATAATTAAATATGTATTAGGTAAATGTTATCAATATTTATATTAATGACACATACCTATCAAGTGTAATTAAACGATAACAAATATTGAATTGCTAAATGATTGATATTAATCGGCATCTATTAACAAACTTAAGCATATTTTGGAGCAATTACTAGTAATGCCTTATGTTCAAAGAAAAAATAAAACTAAAGAACTATCATTTCCGTTTAATGTTACATTATTACTTACATTTTACTTCACCGCAATGTGCATCTAAGTCTAATTATCAGAAGTGAAGCGCAGCCAAAGCTTCTGTTCTCTAGACCTTTCGAACCAATTCAGGTAGGTAATGGAATGTTAGTATTACTTCAATATCTTTTAAGTTACACCATAATATTTTATATCAACACTATGGTGAAAGGAGAATTCACAAATACTCTGCATACATTGTAAAACATATTTTCAGAGGTTATTTAAAAATATATAACCTGTCTCGTTAGTCTAGTGGTCCCAAGCGCGACTGCTACGCTAGAGGTCCTGGGTTCGTTTTCCAGGTCGAGCCCCCTATTAAATGGGACCTAAACATACGTAGGTACATTGTTACACCTCTGCCTAACCCTTCGGAGGATACAGGTATGTTAAAAATATATAAACAGAAGTTTTTAATGTATTAACATACAAAATACATAAATCACGTCTGTTTCCCATAGGGAAAATAAAAAAATTATAAGCAAAAGATAAAAATATGCAAGTGTCATAGCAAGTCTGTATTCTTGTATACACGCGCATTCGAAGAAATGCGCCAGTTGTGACTACTAGCAACTGACCTTTATGAAGGACCTCACCAATAACAACATAAAAATGTTGGAAAACATTTAATAATAGGCTCGCAATATAAAAAACACATCTAGTATAAATATTATACCATATAATATTATCGACTTACAAAGTTGATGAACCAGTATATAATTGATTGATGTTAAATTATAGAGGCTAGTGCAACAAGTCGTTTTATCCTACAAAGTTATCGCCAGATAACGGAGATCCCATTACCCCTAAACAGTTAAGTAAGGTTATAATGATACACAGATCGATATTAGGTTTGCCATCTCGATTCTTTCAGTGTACCCTCTCAACGCTGCATTGTATTGGTATCTATAGTACAGTGTCTACCACATATCGTAGCAGTTTCGAGTGGTTGATTTATTACTGCATACACATTTGTAAAAATAACAAATACATTCATCTAAATTCAAGGCTATCGATGCGGCTGTAATAAATAAAACTACAATGAACATGAATGATGGTATGCACGAGGCAGTCACCAGATGACTCGTTCTGGAAAGCTCGGAGATATAAAATGCAGTAAGTAAATGATGCTTCTAATCACTAAAAAGCTTAATGTTTACACTACATACGCTTGTCAGGATCGATCACATCTAACTTACCGTGTGATTATATTAATTGGAACTATTATCCAACTACTAATATTGTGTTATAGAGCTGACTGCTGGTCTACTTGATACACATTTCTGCTGACAACACAATCGATCAGATATTATTATTATCCGTCTAGTTGTATAATGTTACACAACTTTGGATATTATGAGACCTAGAAGGAAATAATATTCGTATAGTAATATCCTTTACCCTAACAGACCGGAAATATTAGATCTTTCTACGGAATTTTGTTATTCTGTAAATCATACTACGTTTTGTATTTCTATGGATTATATTTCCGAGAAGGTTTACGTACTGAATGTTGTTAGAAAAAATATCATCATTTCATTTTCCTACGCTTCAACTGGATTTAATGATTATAATCCCTAATTGCTTTCAGAACACGACGTTTAGGTCATTTAGTATTCAAATTATCGATTAGATTTTTGTAACCTAAACTACCAACGCCTTGGAAAAATAAGAAACCGAGATTTTGCAACGCGATAACTCATTTGAGAATGACACCGATGCATCCGGCCTTTAAGGGCGGTGTCGAATGTTTACAGCAATGGAGAATTCGGATTAAAGGTTAAGGACGTACATAACCATATGCACAACCTCGTCATGCACCTCATTCACTTTTAAAGCTCAGAACCAGAGCACAAAAATGGGAAACGTCAAGTGATTAGCACTGATGTCGTGCAGGGCGCGGCGTGCGTGATGGCCCGGTCGGAGCGCGGCGCGGCACACACTAGGGCGGGCGGCGGACACGGCAGCGTTACGTCAGCGCGGGGCGCGGGCTACGGGGACAGGGGGAAGGGAGCCCCGCACTACTGCATCCTCCGAGCGCCCATCTTCGCCCGGCTTCGCTGAAAAACGTGACATCTCTGCTCCGCGCCGACCGTTCCCCGCATGACCCGCACCGCTCCATCTCTCTCCAAGGACCGTACCATCACTCACTCGTGGTTATTTTGTGTAGAAACTCATTACTTTGATGCAATTACTGGCACTATTCAAATTCACATTAGTTTATTTACTTTTAATGGAAAACTAAACTTTCAATTTAAAATATATTCAGACTTTTTTTTTCACACTTAAGTATATCGTAATTTTTAGTAAAGGAACGGGGAACATGTTAACAGAAATACCAAACAATATTATTTTAAGAGAACTTGAAATAATATTAAACCATGGTTTTTTATTCCTCTTTAGGAAGACAAGCCCTACACAACTAGGGAAAAGGTTTATTTGAATCTTAAGATAAACTTTCATGACGATGTTACTGATCTGTAACCGGTATTAACTATTACCTCGTTAAACGTTTCTCATTATTACAGGAAACAACAGCCTTTATTTGTTTCGATTCTAAATGATTTACCAAAAGGATGATAAAAAGCCCTAGATGTGTTAAACACAGAGTTTTTAAACCATAACAGGTTTGATATTTATCATCAGTGCCTGTACCTCGCGGTTGTACCAATTTGCCCCACTCCTATGGGTCGTATCGTAGTGCTAGATAGCCTTTAGCCTTCCTCGTGAATGTTGCTATCATATACAAAAAAAAAAACAATTAATCCGGTTGACAGTTCCAGAGATTGGCGTCTTCAAACAAACAAACTTTTCAGCTTTATTTTAGTAAAGATTACGAGTATTTTCGCATGATAAAGACGATTTTTTTAAGACTTGCAAGAAAGGTATTAGATGTGACATGAAAATTATTGCAAGAAAGCTCTAACGATAAAGTTAAGATGTGCCCAACGTTTCAGATAGATACTTATTGGACTCAACAACAGTACTTGATCAGTTTTTACAGGTGAACACAAAAAAACAACGACACTTTTTATAATTTATTTTTCTTTGAATAATAATAAAAAAAACAAAATTTAAACTCTAAGAAAGAAATTCGGCATTCAGCAAAGATATAATTATGGAAAAAAATAATTGCTAGAATTTATAAATGTTAATTAACTTATCAATAAACTCTATTTAACGTAATTAAATTATGAGGTAGATGTTTCCAAATAGTCTTTCATTAAAATCTTATAAATAGCTACATTAAAACTACTGCTATATAAAATGAAATGCAAAAAGACCCGTAGTATATTATATCTCTAAACCGACCTGTCTCTACCGTGATGTCACACTGACTACTAAAAACTTTAAAACTGTCCAATAAATCTATTTATCGTCAGATAAAAAAGTGGTTACAACAATTCTTGTTTTATCATAGTAACAGGTACATGACGTTTAACTATTATATGACGTACAACTGATTTTCAAATATTGGAAATAATTCTGTACCATTTTACCACTGTACAGCCATATATATATTATGATTCCTATTCTTATTTGGTAATATTCCGTGATGATCGAATTTATAATGAGCAAATAAAGTTATCATGAACTAATATATAATTATGTCAATGGATGTTACTGCTAAGAACAATACGTGTGTATGGGGGTGTGGGCACCACTGTCAACTGTGCCATAATTTGTTGTACATTGTATGTAACTCTATATATCATTTTAATTGAAACAACATTATATAAAAGATACTTAAAACGTTGTTGAAAGAATAAAGAATTAAATTCTTAAAACGAAATCTTAAATTCATTGGTATCTTTCGCAGGCGGATGTTACACATTAATTATTCCTTAACTAGACCAAATCATTTTACATTAACTTGTGTATAGTACTAGTTTAAGTTATTTTAACATAACAGTTATAAAAGAAGTGTCGATTTATTAGAGTTAAAAACTATGGACAGTTCCAGTGGGCCTATTGTGATATTAATGATTCTAAGAACTGGTTGGCAACGACAGTCAGTGTTATAACCTAAAAACAAATACAGTAAAATATCTTAACTACAATAACTAAGTCATACTCGTAAGTATTGAGGTAGATTATTACTCCTTATTGTTTGAATCGTTAAAACCTAATTTTTTGCGTGTAAAAAAAGAAGTCTTAAATTAACATCGATGGGTGAAAGTATTCTGCAATAGCAAAACAAAAAGTGTAAAGATAACTAAAAACAAATTATGATTTTGTACGTATATTTTCTAGCCCTAATGCGGTGGATTAGTTTTTAAAACTATTGTAAAATATGGCATCTGTTCGTTCTTTCTTGAATTTATAAAATTAATTATATATAATCATATATTGTAAAGTCTATCTGTATCGTAACAATGGGAGAAGTGCAAGATATTATGTATGTAATATATACTTAGCTGTTACTAAACGTAAGTTAGCTAATATCTGATTACATTTTACAGAAAAGTTGGGTGTAAACTTTCGGCTTTAAATTTAAACAATAACAGTCTACTGTTTTCAATTTACTACCTTCAACATTGTTGTATTCTAGTTAGGTATTATGTCCGTACCTCAATCGATTGTACCTCGATCTTGTACTAATTGTAGTGCTCTGCACGAGTTATCCAATATCTTTGAATCCGCGTTTGCATGTAGTTTCATGTCGAATGAAACGTCCTTAACAGTGAATGCCTGACTGCAGGATCGATTAAGTACCCCCACTAAAGTTAACTTTGATTCACTAAATTATGATGAGGCTCTCGAGCAAACATAAATCGCAATAGCTACACATGGCAAATTTATTCTACAATATTCCTACAAACGTTGATTTAGTACGGCCTATTTAAAGAATTGCATTTTTGCTTGGGAAAGTATTACAAAATACTGAATCTAGTCTAATTTTAATATTTTTTACAATTATTGCAACAATGTTAATTTGACTTTGGCACATTACCTTTAACATTTACTTTTTATTCAATATGTGTAAATTAAACAAACACAAATGATTGTAGGTACTTTGATTCATAGGTTAACTTTCAAACAAGAGTTACGGTGAGGGGTATGATTATATTATCTAACTTCGGCACCATAATTAATCTATCCATGTCAGGTATCTGTAGTTTAATAATTAAAGGTGTACTTCGGACTTAAAAAGGTTTTTTATTGTTATTTACCTACTTTGTATTTAGTACTGAATGTTAAGTTGTAGTTTCGTGGCTCTATGTATTGCTAAGCGTATGTAAACCGTCGCATTTTTTTCATAGCCAATTCATAATTCTAACTTAACATTATATTAATTTTATACTAAAATTAACATAAAGTTTGTCATAATATAATATAGCAACAAAATAATAATAATATAAACACACACTTAACTTTGGATAAATACCAATATAGTAAAATAATTAAGATATTGACACTCGAACACATAAAATTTGTACTTACGTTACGTTTGCGAACTTAGATCGTAATATTACTACCATTAAAATTATTATGTAAAAAGTATATATGTATAGTTTGTACTAGAATTATGGATTTGTACCGATCAGTCTTGTACTTATTTGTATAGTTTTTTCTGTTACTATAGTGAGGTAGATGCTTTTCCATAACTGTTTGACGATAGCTTATCATTGATAAAATATCTCGCGAAGTAAAACCTGTCAATTCAATTAAGTCGTTACAAATTGGAATGGAGTCTCTAGACGGACTTATGGCTTGTGTAAACTTATAAAAACGTTATAACATAGTCAAAGTAAGAGCGAAGAAATGCCGTTAGAAAGTCTACTAGTTGAGTCGGGTTTTGGAATAAGGTATGTGTTTTGATGAAGTTACGAGTGCGATGGGCTGCCCTGCTGACCACCCTGAGAGCTGCTTGAACTCGATTTGCTTGCTTCGTCCTTCTTCTTATCCACCTTAAATAAAAAGTTATGAAGTGAGTAGTTAATAGTCCAGTGTTTTATAGAAAAATCTGTTCGATGCCCTTAAAAGTTTGCTTCTGAATTATAAATGTGCACGCTAAGAAACTATAGTATTATAATGACGTATTTATTTTAACAAAATTTGTCAAACTGTGTGTGGGAACTGTTCTATTACAAATCTGCAGACTTTTAGACTTAGGGTATCAATATTAAAAGACTATCCCCGATTGATAATATAGCAAACGGACTCGGTCTCAATCTTAATTTTGAACTGGGTATATAACATGATTAGGTATAGCTCAAATTTTATAGGACGTTACACTCCTAATAATCATAATGCCTTAAAGAACGTTTATTAAAATAAATTAAAAAACATCTAGTTGAATTTGTTGCAATTCCTCTTAGCATTTCGTACTTAATTAAATTAAAGACTATTATTTTAAACCATATGCAATGTATCTGCTTTATGATTACATACTTTTGGTTCATTTGTTGTAAATCTTTCGTTGCTGTAGTTTGTTTGTGCTGATTCTAAATCAAAAATGATAACTGGTTGGACAGAATTCGCGAGCTGAGGAAACTTCGCTAGAGGGCGCTTATTTATTGGACTATTTGCGCCGGCCTAAGTAAACGAGGTCTAAAAGGTACCTTTATTGGGCAGTCGGCGATGAGGTGGTCTTCGCTCTTGCAATTGTGACATCTCTTTGGTTGTGGGCCAATGCTGCACTTAGCCGCTATGTGGTTAGCAAACTCACCACAATTGTAGCAACTGAAATCAGTGAACGTAAACAGCTATAGAAGTACAAGTTGATTAGCACTTAACATAATCCTTTTATATTTCAAAAGTAAAGCCAAGATATTTTTAGTCAAGAATAAAACTGAAATTGTCTGATTATATTTACTAAAGAAAATATATAAATAAAAAAGCCATACAAATTATACGGTCTTGCTTGACTCTTGCTTGAATAGTTCATGAATTTGATGAAATGTGTTTTGACAGCTATTTCATAGAAACTAAATAAAATAAGCGCTTCAATACATATTTTTAATTGACTTTGTCTATGCACTACTTAAATTTGCGATAAAAACCTATGTACAGAGGGTGGCAAATGATAGATTTTTTTTATTGTATCCTTTAATTAAATAACTAATAGATTCCTAGTCTCATCCTCATTAAAGATCCTACTTTCTCAAGAGATCTGATAGGTTTTTTGGTAGAACAATAACTTTAAAGAGACACGTGCATTTCGTTTTTAATGCTCTATATTTATTAAAAACGAGATGATGTACGATACGTAGTGCAGTCCGATTGCATATATCGATTATAAGTATTCTTGATACTGTTGGCATATTTCACATTTCTATATGATTTTAGTTATTGGCTATTAATAAGAAGTGAGGATCAATACTTAACACAAATTCATCAATCCGTTTTGTGACAAATTTATAGTAATGAATCATATCGCGTGATGCGATGACTGATACATTAATGGTCTATTCAAATTTCAAACCCAATTAACACGATAAGTACCTACTATATTATCTATTGACCATTGCTCAATATAGAACGTACTTAGTAGGTATATTCTATCTATACCGTGCAGTTAATAATTTAAACTTTGTTTGGAGGTTGAGGAGACGTTGAGGTTAGCGTAGGGTGGATCTTTCCCTTAGATAAATATAGTCTCAAGCAGTTGGTAATAAATTCAATATGACTACTTCTAATATTTATATATATGAAATGGGATACGATGTATCTTTTTGAAGCCTTTGCAGTTTACTTTGTGTCAGCATTATTTACACAGTATGTATAACGATTGCTGTGACACAGCTAAAACCTTAACTAAAGTAGGTATACTTATTATGTTAAATTCAAATAGTTTACTGATACTTGACCAATGAACACTATAATAGATATTGATTTCAATAGGTTATCATTTGTCTATTAGGTACTTCCATGAAGTTGTTTAATTATATGATAACTTGTTGGTTGACCATTCATTTAAAGTAACTGTGGCAAGTAGGATTAATTTTGATACAAACCATCTAACATACGTAAGTACATTCATTGCACACTTATTGGCGAATTAACTAACTAACTGTCGTGGTCTTTAAATAAGCACGTGTTCTTAAAACAGACATACCTTCATAAAACAGACTGATATGATGATTTATTAAACACTATCTAGGTGTTTTGCAACTTGTGTATAGATACGAATATAACAACATATTACCTAATCTTGCAATTATCCTGCTTAATAATAACTTCTTAAATGACAATTAATAAGATACGATATAAGCAAATGCATTAGAAGAAAAGGGTTTTCAGCAAGCGAAGCACATTTGTATGGAACAGAAGCCGACCTACATAAGAAGAAATCACAAAAACGACAATCAATTCTAACGAGGGAGGGAGGGAGATTCAGCTATTTCACACCGCAAGCTCTGAAGTATTGCTAATACATACATACAGGCATTAAAATACTTCCTCCTACACTACTTAGCAAAGTTTACCGTATCTTTCTGAACCGTTTCTTGGAGAGCGGGCGCCGATGTGATCCCTGACAGTCCACGGACGAGGGTCCGCACACTCGTGTCGCCTCCAGACCCTTATCTGACTCTTTGCATTCGAATTCCACCTCTTCCTCGTCACCCAGCGATCGGAACCCTGGCATCTGAATCACGCTCTGGAAAGAAACAATCAAAAATAATTAAAAAGAATATAAAAAATTAAGAGATTTTAGCTCTTACTACCACCACCTCAAAAAAACACACGGATCCTATGATAGCCCACGGAAAATTATCACTACCATGACGACCTGACATACCCACTTGAAAATCTTTGCTCATGTGTAAATTACCACTTCAAAAAGGATTAAGAATTGTAAATGTAAATAATATCAGTAAAAGTATACTAAGTTATAATAATAGTTGTGCGTACGGCTGAGGCGGCGGCGCAGCGGGGCGGTCCGCTAGTTCAGTATAAAAATAACAACTTCATGCTAACTATTATTATTGACTCCGGAATACTCTGAATCCCTTCAACGGGCTATAAATTTACTTATCGCATTTGAGAAAAAAAAAATCAACGTTATCGGCATCCAGTAACATAGTCTTGACCTAATATAAGTTTTACCGCTAGCGACGCTGCAGCCGAACGAAGCACAAGTTTGGTGGCGCAAATGTATAGAAAAAACATCCGGCCTTGATAAGCTGAACAAACAAATAAGCGCACTATCGGGTCAACCGCTAGATATGCCACAATATTTTTTCTAATAACTATTGTAGAGCACGAAATGATTTGATAAACTTCATTGAGGTTTCATATTTAGTTTTTAAATGAGAGTCGTTGCATGCACTCTTCGAGGAATAAAATGATAACAATCACCTGGTGCACAAAAACATCTTGCCCGCCATCGTCAGGGGTAATGAACCCCCAGCCCTTCGCGACGTTGAACCACTTACACCGTCCGCGGCGCGTCACCCCTATGACGGCGCTGCCGCTCGCGCCCGCTGCACCTGCAAATAACATGTTCACTTTGTTACTATCGCTTCAGCAGAGGTGAGGCCGTGAGGCCGTGCCCGCCGCCCGCTCGCTCGCTCCGCATCGCTCCCGCGACTTCCGTGCGTCCACGCAACACTCCCCTCTTACCTGTTTCGGAATCTACAAGTTAATTGAGTTCTTATCAATGTTGACTCCTTAGTTCCTTTACACATAAAGCTCGTTTCCGGTTCAGAGTTTGATGCATCGATATGAACAGAATTTTAATCTAATTAACATTATGGTTAGTAGTACGAATTGTATATCTACGACAATCTTGAATACATGCTTTTTAATAGAGGTAATTATGATGTGTAATATTAATAAATATAACAAGTGAATAATACTATTCGGGTCGTTTAATTAACGGTATTACAATCGATAACAAAATAATAACATCCGAAATGTACGAACCATGTAGGTATTCTATAATATTATCAAAAATTACAGTCTTCGGTGTATACCAGATTAACATATTTTATTGTTTAAATACTATTGAAAAGGTCTATAATTCACTAATAGTTAAGTTGCATTAATTGGATTATAGTGCCTTGCTTGTATATGCATGCGTACACATTTTAACGTTCGGAAATCTATTAGGAATAAATAAGGGCCTACAATCGTATTCTGGTCGAAGAAAGGGTATACTGTTCCCCTTATCGGGCACCGAGACAACAAATAACGTGGGAACCGAACGAAATAAAGGACACCTCATTTTACATTAGCTATTAATTCTATTTCATGCCTTTAACCGTATTAAGTTTCAAAATTTAAATAGAGTACGAGTATTATTTAAATAATGGTAGGTGGTAGGTAATAACAAATCAGCTCGTCAATTATACTTATATCAATTGTAGCTATGACTAATATAGCAGAGCTTCCTTGAAAAATATTGTGACTAACAATTTTAGAAGTAGGTAAAACCGGAAATACTTCAGATGACAAATATCAATTCGAATACTCACGCTGATTTTTTTTTTTTTTTTCCAAGAAAGTATAACTCACTATTATTTATATGTAAATTCCAATGTTGTATTTTTTGTATCTTACGAGAACCCACCTAGAATTATCTAAAAAAATAACTTCGCAATTTATTTTAATTGAAACTTCATTAATTTATTAGCGTCTAATTGCTAAAATATTTTATAAAAGGTCCGTTAGCATTATACTAGAGTCCAATCTAGACCATAACAAAACAACATTCAAATAAAACAAGCTCGTGGTTCTCACGACGCTCTCTCATCAATCGAGCGTTAGTATCGCGGAGGATTACTCAAATGTTAGTTATATGAGAATTTATTGGTGGGTTTGCTAATTCGATATACATTTCCGTGTGTTGGTATGTAAGCTAGGCATATTATTTCGGGCGGCGGCAGCGGTAAAAGCGTGGTGGCAGCACACGTGGCGACGGCGGCGGGGACTGGAAGAATGCTCGGTATTTAGGTTGAGTTTCTGGTACCTTTTTCATTCATTGCCGTAACAGTGCACCTAGCCGGCCTCGTCGCCACCGCACAACCTCACCTTGGCTCACCATACTCAATATTTATTATTCCCTAGTCCACATTAATGAGAAAGCTTTTAGAGACTTGTTTCTGAATAACTTAGGATCGGTTTTAACACGTTTCATGCCGACACAACCCAATCAGCTTTGTTAATATGTATACAAAAATAAACTTGTACGTAAAGTTCGTTAAAAAAAAGTTTTTTCTTTGAAGAGTCTTGTTTTTGTAGTGTTTAAATATTTCTTGAAGCGGACTTAGTGTTTACACAACAAACGGGTAAACTCTTAAAGGCTTTAAGCGATAACCATAGTACTCATTCAAGAATTTATGATTTTCATTGATAACTTTTGCTGATTCTCGTTAATTTTCCTTATACACAATAAAAATATGGCTTGCCTCAAGTCCCAAAAGTCGGTTTATTGAATTCCTATACATTACCTATAACTTTATCATGTACTTTACCAAAAAATATTTTAAATATCTATAATTTAATATATATAAAATAATGGAATAATTAATTTCTATGATTTCGGTAAGTCGGGAACACAGGAAGTGTGCACCCTTGTAGGTATGTAACCTTCTAATTATACCATAAACAACATTTAATATTGTGAGCTTCAAAGTTTACGTTGCTTTTGAAAACCACGAGTTCTTTGTAAATTAGATACCAACCAACACATTATAATATGGTTCAGTATTTTATTTATAAAGGTCTAGCTGCATTTAACTTGAAATATAGTTTTGTTTAATTTAGTGTAGCAGGTTGTTAGTTCATAACAATAAATAGCATTAGTGCGGTAGCAGCGCGTTATTTATATATACTATGTAGTGAGTGAGGTAGCGGCGGCGCGGGCGCACTCCGGCGCATCCGACTGGTGTACGTACTATGTGCCTGTTTTGTAGTTTTGTTTACTCAGCATGGTGCGCGCGAGCCCTCCGCCCGCGCCCGTGCCTCGACTACGCACATTCCACGCTACACCTCAACATGCGCCGGAATTTCTATGCAACAGATGCATTACACGGTATTCGTCTAATGCAACACTGACTCGCCTCTTCAAATATTTAATCATTACTTTGCTTCTACAACGTATTAAATTACCACAACAGACTGTTGTGCAACGATATTTTTTGCCGCAGATTAAAATGTCCTAGTTTCATATACTGAATACAACGAGAAAAGTTTAGTTTCTCTACATCCATAGAAAAACATGAGACAGAAATCGTTACGTTCTGGTTTATTGTCAGTTCCTAAAGCGATTAGGTGCACTATTTTTAACTGAAATTTATATTTAAGCTCGTGGTATTTTAAAAGCAGGAAGGGGAAATTCTACGCATATTTTAAGTGGAACATTTGCTGCTTGGGCGCACCCCAACGTCTTACTACGTTAAATAATTTACGTGGGTTGTATAACAGTTTGTCTGTGTCTAAAGCGCAAGCTTCTATGAAGTATAACTAGATATCCAGAATTCTAGATGAACTTTCATCGATGCCCTCTTTAGGAATTAGTTGAATTTGAAAACAATATAGGTATGTAATAATTACATTTCCCTTTCATTAATCTGCTTTGTGAGGTAAAGGATCCATGATCATTCCATGAATGGAATAAAGTTTCGTCAATAAACGAACACGTGTTGTGTTGACCCACGCATCTGTCGTTTCAGTCCATGTGTATTGCGTATTCGACATATTATATTTTTGTATGATGACAGAAGCTTAATTACTTTAACTTTACTATTTTTCTTGGGGAAAATAAGACTTGATGCCTAGTTAGAATTCGCCAATATATAATTGGCAGATGTCACAACTCTTAAAGTTTTTGGTTCTAGGGCATTCCGGGTTCCTCACGATGTTTTCCTTTACAGTTTTTGGTAGCAGTGGTGATGAAATAATTTACACAAAGTAAAGCGCCTGTCTGGATTCGAACCACTAAACACTACAACTGTGCCACCACCGCTCTTAGTTTCTGTTGTATGTCCCTCTCTAATTACTGAAGGTAGGTCGTAAGTTAGAAGAGATTCACTGAGACTTGGTTTCGGGGTTTTTTGTAGTGGCTTAATATTTGTAGTGTCTTTTTGTGGTGTTGTTCACTCCGCACCCCGATGCGGGCTGATAATTCATAGATATCGAACGCTAAGAGCGACACATCCAATGCAACATGGAACGCCTGATGACACGCGTGGGACGATCCTGCCACAATCATTATTATTATAGCTTCATTCAAATAAATTGCCCTATCCAAGTCATTAATCGCCTATCGATAACAAACCGTGATATTTTTCTAATAAGAGACTCCTCAGCGTCGTTATAATTAAGCGTTTGTATTCATTCTAAATAATTATTTTTTATTTGGACTTTCAACTCTCGTTGCTCTCGTTGGAAGTATTGGATCAAGAGTCTCATTCAGAAAATTTCAGTTGGATACGACACTTATCGTGAGGAGGTTCCTTACTCTGAATCACTAGGCACTGATAGCTAAGGTTGTGTACTACTTTATTATTTTTATGGAATTCTATAAAGTGGCGAAAGCGGAATTCAACTTTGATGACAATGACACGACTTTAAGCAACATCACAAGTTTATATACACCTTTAACTGGATCCGTAACCTCGCCAGGTGCATACTGCCTATAGCACCCCTATTGCACCCCCTCAGTAGGGCGAGTTTATGCTCATTTATTAACCCGCAACAGGTAAGAATGATTGGGCGCAAGATAAACACCGAATCTTCAAAGATAGTAAAGTTATATGATATCGTCAACCAAAAGAATCGTTAAGCTGATGAATGTAGCCATTCCTAGGTAACTCATACAACTTACACAATATTTGAAAAGCTGAGTAAATATCAAGATTTTGCCTTAGACATAAAAATAAACCCAAAGCACCACAAACGACAATGTCCAAATTTTTAATCAAATAAAATAACGACTTGCGTTATAATATTTGTGGAACTACTCCGGTACTTTCATGCAACTGCAATTCCTGTAAGCCAAGATCTACAACGGTTTTCATCCAGATTGCTGGAAGATTATAAACAGGTACCTAAGTCAAGCTTTATAGCTTAGTAATTCCCAGGTTAATAAAATCTGTCTTAAAATAAATAAATAATGAAATAGTAATTAATAAGGGAACAAAATTGCAGATGCATGATGTAGAATTTAGGGCGCAAACATTTACTGACTCTGTAGTCTTACGACGCCGAGGGGTTGGCCGGAGAACTTTTGCAAACCATCAAGTAATCAAAGATAGTAAAGTAAGTATATTTGTGACATTTGTGTTAAGACAACCGAAATAAGATCATATAAAACCCACTACGATGGAAACGTCGCTGGCAAAAGCAGAATTGTTCGTAAGAAGATGTCGTGTTTGAGGAACATTCGTCCATGGGATCCGAGGTACCGGAATCCGAGTTCGGGAGTGCCGTAAACCTGTTTTTTTTTTTCATGAAACTAAATAAGTACCTACGTGAAACTGACTGCCAACTTCCGCTAGTTGGAGGCCCTACAAGAAGATGATCAGCCTCCAGTTCAATTTCTTCCACATTGAGCGGGAAACTAAAAACCGTTGAAAGGGATCGTTAACACAAAAACAAAAGGAGGGGGGGAAGGCTAAAAAGTCCACGTGGAGCATTTCCTCAACTCAATTTACTTTACCTAGAATGCGTAGCAAATCCTAAGCAATTTTCAAATGTAATTAATCGAAAACGGCCTTTAATTGACTCTGCATAAAACTGACCCATCGTTTATCTGTTGTATAGGAATTTCTTAATCTATCCCACGAAGAAAATGCATTAAGTACGATAAGACTCTTTAGGTTCTGCCTCTGCCACGCAAAGTTCATTATAAGGTTCGTATACTCATTCATAATTTTAATGGAACGAGTCACACGTGTAGTAAACAAAGCGCATACCAATATGATTGTAGGACGCATGTCCAGCAAGCAAATGAAATGACCTAAAACATTGTGCCATTCACCACTTTTTGCTGTTATCAATCGTAGGTATGGAATTTGAACGTGAATCATCGTCAAGTGGCGCTTATGCTTTGGTATCTTGAACTAGGAGAGAAAGAGACAGCAGAACGTACCACCATTCGGATTTAATTGACTGGTTACGAACTCGGACCCTGCCCTAGGGACGTCACCTCACTTTACATCGACTTTCTAAAAATTCCGGATGGTACTTCAATAACTCTCTACTATAATTCCTGTTTGGAAGAACGCTCTCGATATGTTTGCTTATATGATTTGTAGTATACACAAATAAATTTTACAGATGAATTGAGATTTTACATTATTACAAACTATATTTTCCTATTACGAACCTCTACTACGCACAACATTAATACAAACCTAAAAGGTACACGCATATTGAGGATGTGCTTTAACGCCTCGGCCTGAATAATATTGTTGCGTAAGAATGTAAACAATATTCTAATCAGCATAAAAATATCGATAGTGTGCTCCTCACTACAACTCTGGTATGCCGACGACAAAAACACGTAGTGCAGGAGGAGTGGGGCGTGAGATTAAGGTCCTTCTAAAATGCAGTCGGCTTACCTAAACACATTCAAGCTTTTATCACTCACACAGACAAATATAAATAGAAAGTATATATTTTGTAGTATAAAACTTATAAGAGTGTTCTTAGAGTTGAAAATAGTGCAACAGAGGCGCCAAGTCGCAGGCAGCACGCATGCGAGCAACTAAAACGGTATCGTAGGAATAGTAAACAATTAACTGCTCGATGCGTAGACCTTGCTTGATAAAATGTTCACGTCACATGTTTCCAATTCAATACTTGATACCTACTCATGTTTTACAAGGACTGCTAGTACGTCCATTCATGAATATACGCACTTCGTATTAATTCATTTCGTACCGAACTTAACAGATACTGATAGAAGGTTTGCTGATGCTTTTAATTCCAAGTCCTTATTAAAATTAAATACTATTACATTTTATTTAAAAAAAACTACATGTTGTTGCGTATAATGTGACGTCATACCATACAAGACATTCTCTAATTAGGAAGAACGAATTTATAATTAGTATATCTTGTTGTTGATCATCGTTATACCCAGTAAACATGGCACACATATGTGTGACATCAGTGAAACGAGACTCTATTAACCTCAATTTGAATAATTTCAATGATGAACTGTTTGTGATTGCCTCCCTGGGCACTGCGTATAACACACCCGTTCGATAAGGGCTTCAGTACATTTCAACACATGAAATTGTTTTTTGATATGGTTACAATATCTTGACCGCATTTTCCGTTTTTTACTAACAAAAACTAACCATACTAACATAAAATCAAAATTAAAGATATCGAATAAAATCTTAAATCATTACTTACTCGAAGAGGGAACTGCATTTCCGCCTTCCCTCCCGCTCATCGTAACAAAAAATTATCAACTGGCACCACAAATATCACCTTTCCGTAACATACATTCTCCGATTGAAAAAAAAGGCACTTTGTTTATTAAAGGTTCATTTACCTTTACACGTTTACAACTTATTAACTATCAAAATGTGTAAGTGCATAAAGGCGGACGCGCGTGCGCGCGAAGCGACCAACGACGCGTACGCAGGTCGACTGCATCGAAAATGAGTGACAGTGGTGTAGAGTCGACGCCGCGGTGATGCGGTCGGTCCCTTCCCGGATATCGTCAAGCAAGTAGTTTTTAAAATAGAGAAGCCAACGAAACGTGTACACCGCCCGAAAGCGCCGGCCGCTTTACCCCAACCCAAATTGTGTCACTTGTTGGCGCGGCGGCAGCGCAGCGCGCAGCGTGGTGAACGAACGTTCCCTGCGCTGCCAACAGACACGAGCACGCTGCAGGGTGAACGGCATCAACTACCTACCTCATACATATATTGGTTACAAACACCCAACATCTTAAAACCTCACAAAAAACATTCTCAATTGGAGCCGCAAACAACCGACCGCAAAGGGATCTATTAGGAATGACCAACTTTCCAAGTCTTTCGTCCTTTAGTTTCATATTCTACGACGATAATCGGTTTTTGTTAGTCTGTTTTTGTAAGATATTCGATATCTTTTATTATCTTAACTAGGTACTTAACCTACACTGTAAAATACAAAAGAATCTTGCATATCCCACTATGTTAATAGAACAACATTTTGACTTTTGCCGAGCTTTCGGTTGTTTGCTTAAGGTACTTAAATACATTAACTTACTTAACTTACTTACTTTGGGTACCTGGTACATTTAATTGAACGCTACCATTTTAACTTATTTCTATTCATAAATAGAAAAACTGAAGGGATACATGTGACATTTCTATATTTCCAAGAGAATATTTGTTTTGAAATTTACCGAACTGCGAAAATAAAGCAATTATTAAGAGCATAAGGAAATGCCTCTGCGAAAATATCCACAAAAAAAAATTGATAATAAACTAGTAGTTTCGTCATAAACCGATAAATGTCTCTTTTGAGCATAAAATATTCTGATACTACTCGTATGTGTGTTAAATGGTCATGAGAGGAAGTCAATTTAATAATGTTCTACTAGTTACTAGTTTATTAATGTTACCCTTTAGTGTGTTGAGAATCCAAGACCATACTCAATTGCGAAAGTTATTAGGTAAGTTTATTATTCTTTCTACCATTTTTATTTTCACCAGATTACATTTAAATTAAACAACCGCCTTAAAAGCAGTGTTACCCGATTTGATATATTACTTCAGAAAGACGAGCGAAGAGCCGACAATGCAATAAGATTCTAAAATGAATTGGTATTCAAAAAATTCAAACGTGTATCAAAATAAATGTGTCCGCGTATTATCTCGGAGACAACTTTGATCGGAATGCAGAGCCTAAGTCCAAGTTTACGGCGCGCATTAAATCGAGATACCCGGTCCTGTTGTATATCCCTGTCAGCCGAGACTTAACAAAAATTGTTTTATTCAATGAAGCTTTATACCGCATTTAATATAAAAAAAAAATTGTAACTCGCACTTTATATTTTGTAATAATTGAACGCGGTTTTGAAACCATACGTAAAAAATTATACTTATGCAATTAAGCAGTCAACTTGGACGAGACATAGAAATTACATTAAAGGTTAAAAGGCGTATTAAACTATTTATGTTTTTGTACCTAACTCATCAAAAAAAATTCACAGATTCATGTTTTGTGTAGACCATACTAATCACATTGCATGCAATGCACACAATGCAGAATTCAGATGAAATAAGCCTTAGGAATCAAATTGAACTGCGTTGGACATACTCCGTTAGACGGAATACTTCGTAAGGGAGTAAACGAAAAGAGAAGAATCCCAGGCTTGCACAAAAGTCAAAAAGTACTATAAACAGATCAATGAATTCATTTGCTTATTTAAATCTGCGATCCCCTGTGAATTCGTATTAAATTCATTATTAAACAGAATGTCTATTGTTACGAGTGGGACAATTTCACGTTGGCTTTCCTGTATTTTGGTTGTGGACCAGGTATAGCGAAATTGGATCGTGTCCTCCCCAGCCGTTAGAGGGAGTCCCCTTCGATCACGTCACATACTGACGACCTGACTGACCGGACCCTTTGTTACTGATCTAATCCACATATGATTATGCATCAACAATATTCGACAATAGCTGCTTCACAAGAAAATCAAGTTTTGTAAATAATGAAACTCAACCAATTGTCGTATTCACTTTCTCTGATCTTTTCACCCCAAGCAAAAGCTAGTTAAGTTCCTACTGTCTATGATTCCATGTAAATTAGAACCAACTGATTAATCGATTGTTAATGTTCCCTTCTCAGAAATATGACACACTAATAGTAAAAAAATGTGATGAATAATTCTTAGAACTTAAGGGTTCCTAGCAACGATTTGTCGACCTTGAATAGATAAAACAACAACTACTTCTGATCAATCTCAAGTCCTGCCTACAATAAAGGTCAATCAAATACGATGTATTATAAACTTGGAGGAAATATCAATAATTCAAATGGATCTCGCTTTTGCTAGGGCGCAATATATTTAGACAATAATGACAAGGAACTTAAATAATTATTGTTTTATAAATTTAATCATTACCTAACACGTAAAAAAGTCAAATGATGCACTTGAAAAAAAAACATAAGTATCTAAGAAAAGGTTTCAAAATTCACCAAGCTTCCTAAAGTACAATAACGTCCATAAGTGTCCTCTAGTGATGATCACTTGTACAAAAACATTTCTTGGAGTGCTGCCCAATTTGTTAGCGCGTTAAGTTAACTATAGAGGGCACTGTCGTCGTCAATATTGTGCTGCCATCTGTATAAATATTGAAGAACTTTAAAACCCAAGAGCCAAGGGTACAGTCGGCTCAAAATCGACCCCATACATTATGTTAATTTTTCCATATAGGCGTTCCCTGTAAGGGGTGGTGCTTCCTGGCACCCTAAAATATAAAGTAAGTAGGTAACATTTCGGTTCTTTGGAACCTTTACTATGCAGCTTACAGTTTTTGGCTTTAAATAGCTGAAGTAATTTATAAGTTCGCTAAATTGGTTATGGAATAATGCTGAATGATTTTGGATTTCTATAAGTTATTGTAGGCCTTTTTTTACTGAAGGTTTTTACGGTTATCAATACCTTATTGAAATCTTGCTAATTGAACAGAACACCACTATCTTAATATTCAAGTTTAATATCTCACAATTTTGAAAGTAAAGTACTTTCTGCTAGGAAATGTAACCTACTAATTCGACAACGACAGCAACATACCTTTATGGTCTTAAAGGTTCATAATATACAAATTCTAATAAGAATATTTCAAAAAACATATCATTCTTTTAAAACTGACAGTTTTCCTAACAATTTTTCCAGCTTAATGAGCTGGTTACTTGTTGGTTTGACTTTTTCTGACGTTTTTTTTATTTTTTCATGCAGACTACGATACATTTCAGACATTTTTTTATAACATCCCTCCCCAATATGCAATCGTCTTGCTAAAATTATCGAAATCTGTTTGCGATTTGAGCACGAAAAGTTTACAAAAGAATTAGGTACTTGGTTAAGTTACATTATTGGTAGTCTGTTTATCTTATAAGACTTAAAAGACCGAGAGGTAATCTTACAGTTTCCATTGTACTGCACAGTTCCGTTGACAGAGCCGTTGGTCACGATAATGGGTGGTGATGTGTGTGACTGTGGCGACTTGCTAATCTCAGCCGCGTGGTTAGCCGCCCACGACGCAGCCGCCGCTGCTGCTGCTGCAGCTGCGGCCGCGGCCGCTGCGCACACGCTGCACTCTGCAATAAAACAAAACATTATCATGCATTGTGTAAACAAACTGACGTTTCTAATAGATCACGACACATAAAACTTTATTTAAGACAAGCCCTTTAATGCACTTTAAATGAAGCTATCAAAGCATTATGAAAGCCGAAGTTGTGAGAACAATGTAAAATTTGATGATGATTGATAATCATAAAAATATAAACGTCTTAGGCTCTTAGATCTATAATGTGTTTTGTCCTGTTTTTCCACGTGATGTAATTCACAAACACATAGCTGTAGACATGTTTTATATTACCGTTTACATAATATACCACTAGTTTGTTTTGGATATATTATTGTGTTAACAATAATAATAATTATTCGTATTTATACAATTAGAAACAAGCTCGTTTACTCTATACAAGTTCGTATAATGCTGAGTCGTTTGGTAAGTCGAACTAATTTTGGTAGCCCGTGGGTGGATAAATCAATTTTGTTACTTGCGGTATGGTATCAAAAAAATAAGATTGCAAAATTCCACCAATTAAATCGGTTTATCGGTCTTAACCAATTAATATTGGATTCAATAGCCCGTATATTAGGTACAGTTTTCACTAGTGCATATTGAATAAGTGTGCATCTTCTTAGTCTGCATTAATACATAAAACAAAACTAAATAAAAACATACTGTGCGTGCGACAAAGAGTCGCACATCATGTGTTGTTATTATAACAATATTACGTTTTTCTCTGAAATTCTCAGCTCAGAGGAATATATTGATAAACGTCCAAAACAACCGACAGACAGACAGTCACCGCAGCCGTTACTGGCCATGGTTCTTTTAATAAACATATCTCTGTTTTAGGTGTCACAGACAGCAGAGCAGAGCCTCCCTAGGGGTCGACGAGATAGTGGCCCACCTGCTTCTGCACTGTCCTGGTGTCGCGACATACAGGGCAAAGTACCGCGGTAACCCGAGCACTCTCTGACAGACCGTAGGCAATATTGGCGCTTGTCGGAAATTCTCGAGGAGTTGAGGTGGTTCCAATGAACCTAATACTTCTTACCCACACGCAAAGTACGCGCTTAGAGGTAAAGTTACGAGTATATATATAGTAAATATAAAGTTATACCATAAAAATCTAAAAAATACCCCAAGATTTATTATTATTCAATTTAATTATTTATTTTCATTTAACAGAATACTGAAACAATATCTAATTATAATACACACAGATAATTATGTGAAAGATCAATTCTAATCTATTTATATCTAATGTATAAAGATCTCGTGTCACAGTGTTTGTTATCGAACTCCTCCGAAACGGCTTTACCGATTTTTATGTTTTTTTTGCGTATATTTGGTAGGTCTAAGAATAGGTCATGGGATATTTTTTATACCCCTACCCTCAGCCCCCATTTTTTATTGCAGTTTTAGTATGGCGGAACAACGTTTGTCAGGTTAGCTAGTATGTATATAAAAAAATATCCCTATTTCCCCTTGTCATGTCATAACTTGAGAACGATTTCACTGATGTCGTTCACATTTTTTAAGTACTACTAATACTTTGTAGAAGGTTCTTACGGAAACAAAAATTAAGAAAAATGTGCAGAAAATTTGTAAGGCTGGAGAATGTCTATCGGGTCAGCTGGTTTATAATATATTCAAATTCCTTAAGTTTGGAAGTTGTTTGCCCTTACTATCTCACTGTATAAACAAACATGTATAAAATAAAACGTAAGAAATAAGTTAACTACAGTTTGTTCGAAATAAGTAAGCCGATCGGAAGTTAGCCGTTCCGAACTACCGCTGTGATAAAATCGTTTAAATATATAAATATCGTGTTAGTAAACAAAATAATTAGAATTGTGAAACTTATACGACTCTAATTATCTTTTCACCGACTATTTCTATTAAAATTTACCACTTCTAAACCACTTGCAGAAAACTTCTGATCGGCTTACTTATTTCGAACAAACTGTATATCGATTTTAAAGTATTTTTTATCATTTGTTCTTAGATATAACTTACAAAGCTGCCTCAGTAGTCTAGTGGTCCTAGGAGTAACCGGTTTGCTTAAAGTCCTGGGTTCGATCCAGGTCGTATTGGAATTAACAATAGTAACATATATGTAAAAATGTAATGTTCCACAAATTTAATGTCACGGCCGCAAACAATTGCAATAAATTTAATAACAATGTAATAATTACACAAGTCTGTCAAATAACTACATTTGAATACATTATAAGATAAATAAATTTCACTTCAGTTCAAAAGATTAAAAAAAATACATACAGTCGTACATAATATAATGAATCGCCTCCTTTTTTGAAGTCGTTTAAAAATAGAGGTAACGTTATATATAGTGTTGGGATGATTATTTTTATTTTGAGACAAAGTGGCTTGTGAAAGTTTCGCAATAACTATACTCTAACAATATTATGGACTTAAAAGATACATCAAAGATTACATATGTAAGGTGCTCAGGTATGTAGGGAAAAAAAATAAAACAAACTAAATTAGTGTAGTGTCGGGTAGTCTATCAAATTGTTGGTCGGCTGTATAACTAGCCGAGCAACTTGATTAAATTTTAAAGATAAATAATTACAATTAATATCAGTAAGCAATTATTTATTAGAGTCAATGTTCAAGTGTATGTAAGATTATTTACTTCAACATTATTATCATTTTTTTTTCTGGTTTGTTGGTTTTTTCTTCTTTTTTCTTTTGGAATGTAAAATATGTAAATAGTGTAAATATAAGATAAGACATTGTAAAAAATAATAATAAATGATAGTTACTATTATAAAAAAAAAAAAAAAAAAAATCAATTTTAGATATACGTTAGTATTTTTTTACTTTGATCAAACAATCCATGTGAATCATCGAATTTATAGGATATTCCTCGTAAAAAATACTTAAATAATCAAATAACACTAATTAATTGATTATTACTTATAAATTACCGGAATGCATTAATTATTGGAATTAATTCTACGTGCAAATTTGTTGACGCATATAAGTATATGATGTTAAAACTGCAGTAAATAAAGAAAGTTTTTGAAAATATTAATTTAGAAACATCGTTATGTATCAAGAGATAAGCCATACACATTTAATTTAATATATTTATAATTTATTTTGGGTTAACTTGTGCATTGAATCGAGGCTATTTTATTATTAACACCGTCTATCTGAGATTACTTTATCGTATGCACTTTGTAGGTTATCGGTCATTCGATGCATTTTTGGTTCCACTTTCTAGGGTACCTAAGTAAATAAATTTTAGGTCACTTAACCGAATATTATTTTATCTATACCTACGTTTATTTTTTAGTCTTATGTTCTGTTCTGTGTATATTACTCGATATTTCGGCTGATTCTGGACTAATTACAAAATATCTTATTACTTAAGGAGTACATAATATATTTGGTGAACATCTGATCTTAGTTTCGGAAGTCGGTCGCGAAAACAAATGATCCCAACGAATTAAAGGCAGCATGGTTTTGTACGTTTCACTGTTTAGATTAAATATATTTTAGGTTAATTTTATAGATCTATATTAGTTTCGGTTTATAGCCCCCATAAAAATAATAATTACATCGCACATTCAGTAGGTACCTATTTGTATTTGAATTGTTCTGTTACATTGATTGATATTTACGAATACAAGTACGGCTAACTGATCGTTTTCAAGCAAGTAGGTATATAAAAGTGTCTCACCCTTCATGTACGCCGCGAGCCGCCCCTCTATAGAGAAACCCTAACCCGCGTATCACATACGCACTGCTACTTAAAAATATTGATACATAGGCTTTTTATAGTGAAGAACATAATTCAATAAAAAAACACAATAACACCACACTTGTGCCCCAGCCACAACAGCCGGAAGGGAAGATACGAAAGTTGCGCACCGCTGTTCCTTAGACCCTATTTATTGATTGTAAGAAATATTTATTAGGTTTTTTATGGTGTCGTAAGTGTGAAACGAGAGTGGTATACATGCTAGAGTTGCGGTGCGCGTGGCGATTACCGTAAGACTGCGTGGTGCGTGGTGCGTTTTGATTTGGGGTGACGCGCATGGACGGGGGATGCTGCCTACATTTACTACGAGTAAATACAACACTTCGTTGATAATTATTACTCTAGATTTTTTCTCAGTACATATATAGACTAAAAGTTACTTCATGATTTCATTGCAGTCTTATCTCATGAAGTCACTCGCCCGCATATCCGGGAACAACACATCAAAGTTGAAGTAGCACAGAATGATAAGATAACATGCGATCATATTAATTAAATATTCTATTAATTACTTTATCGTATAAAAATTAAAATACTTTTAATTCATCGCCCGTAGAGCAATTATATTATATATTCTTGAAAATATATATTACCTATTACATATACTTACACTTATTCGATACCTTGCAGTATTTCTGACACTGTAACTACTTAAAATAATAAATCTAATAGTGCAATAATGCTGAATGATAAAATATTATATAGGTAAATATTGAATGAATTCTAATCTAATATTTTTTGTGGTAGATCCTCCATTCCCAGGGTAGGTAGGTACATCATAACACACTGTGCTTGAACTATCACTAGCATTGCTTTACCCTTAGAAATGTGGTGTCATAGAATACCTACTTTATACGTTTTTCTGTGGGACATTATATAAGCATAAACTGCATAATTTGAACACTTCTTCTATGCAATCTCGCTTCATTCCTTTATAAATACCATAATTCATGCTAAATGAACATAATGAAATAAATAATGCATATATTTTGTAGTTAACATAGTTATGATATTAATACGTTACTGTTAAAAACTTTCATTCTTTCATTTTACAGGAGCCATAAATTTATTATATTCTGTTTTTAGAACCTATGAGCTTTATCAATCAAGAGATGCTTAGTTTAATATAATTTTAAGAAAGAATTAAATTAAAAATCTCAAATTATGAGTGAGTTGGTAGGCCGCCATATTTGCGAAAGTGCGTGAAGGGCACGCATGCGCTCTGCGACGAGTGAATACAAACAGCCGGCCGCACATCTGCTGGTCAGCTCGTGGACACAATACCGACTATGGTCACCAACATTTCAATAAAATGGAGACACCAATATTTCAAAATGAAATTCATAGATCAAATAATTTTACTTTTTGCGTTGAAGTCTTTTGTACTAGAATAAGTTGTATGATAAACTTTGACTATAAATATAACCGTGCTTTTGAGGCTTTAAGATGCCTGAATGTCCTTGATGCATAATATTTCTTGATCGATTTGATAATCTTAAAATATAATTGTTACTGTTGGTAAAGGGCGCCATCGCCCATGCGAATCACGCAACTTCGATCATGACCACTCTGTCTCCGATTAACAACTCCGAAGTCACATTATACCATCCGCAGTAGGTACCGTGTTATCCGCAGCACCGGATTAATTGAACTAAAACTAACGGAATTTGATGGACCGAAGTTTTGAAGAAGGTAGCTGGCAGGGGATGGATGCGAGCCGTCCAAGATCGGGATGGTAGGCGCTCTTTGGGGAAGGCCTACTTTAGCAGTGGACTGCGATGGGCTGATATGATGATGACTAACGGAATGTGCACTAATGGCAGAAAGATAATTGAAAAGATGATTATTAGCTATCTAGTTATAACTTGCTTTTCATCAGTCGAAGTCCATAAAGTTTACAAAATTGGAGACACTAGAGTTACCTGACCCACACAGACGCGTACGTCAATGTTCCCATTTTTTTTATCAACAGTTGCCGAAATCAATATTATGCGATTTAATATGCACATTTTGAAAACTGACTTATAATGCCAATATGAACTATGAAAAATATTTACAAAAATATTTACTTACCTACTTTTAAAAATGTGAACTACAAATTAACTTTGTAAAATTAGAATAAGCCCAAGTCAATGAATTACTTAATATTAGTGGTTAGTATCTACTTACTAATAGTCTGTTTTCATTTATCATTAATGGAAGAGGATATCCATAAAACAGCTTTTCTCATTCCAGAATTTGCGCAATACATCGATTTTAGAATCAGCTAGTTTTTGGAATAGTTAATTAGATTAGTTTTACTTCAATCATCACATGCAATGTGTTCAAGGACACACACTGTTTGCAAACTGATACAATTGTTAAATTACCAGAAATTTGTTACTTATTGAGTAATAAAAAACGCCTAAAATCTATCATGATAATATTTCATGAAATATTTATATTTAATAAGCGTTCAGATTAAAGGTCCCTGTTATTTGTAAATAGGGGAGGTTTTTTATCCATTAATGCAAAAATATTAGCTGTGAAAAAGTGTTTGTCACAAAAAATTTTGATCGGACGCGTGTCATAGGCCTCGGCATGGACAAAGGGCACAATGTGCACGATAATGAGACCGTACACAATGAATTAGAATTACAAATAAATAATATTATTTAAAAAAACATAACGAAAAAAATGCAATTACGTAGTTAGGAGCATATCAAGTGCATTTTTTTTATTAGTAAATAAATGCGCTTACAAGGTACAAATATACAAATTATGAAATATCTGAAAATTTGTTACACCTACTTTTACTTCTAGCTTAAAAATCCTTTGTAAAAATGGTATCTTCAAGGATAATACTACCTATGCGATTATTATTTGCTCTGATCTGATTTGTTGTTATCTTTCTTTGTACATCAGTTGTTTGGATTTTATCTGGTAACTTATATTTTTTGACGACCCCGACTACGTACTGTGACGTTACGAAAATTCCATTTCCTGTCAATTGCGATTATTTTTATTATTCCGAGTAAATGCAGATGGCAATTTGCGAGTGACCGTTGCCTGTCAATCAATCTCAACTAGGCAGGGGAGCATCTAAAAAACTGACCCCTCATTGACCATACAAAAAAAGATGAAAAAAATCTCACAATAGTTCCAAAAAACCAAATTGAGGATTGCGAATAAACCCTCATATTAAAGAAGGGACTATTCTTTAGGATTGAGTCGCGTGCCACCCCTAGAGCCGATAAAAAGTGATATATTTTAAAATTAGCGACTGTCGGACTCAACCGCTGATTTATATTAATCACTTAATATAAATAGTTCTGAGTGTGCAGTTAACGATACTTTTTATGAACATAATACGAATTAACAAAAGATTGTCCTAATTTACTGAATTGGTTTATGTTTTGAACTCACCTCATACTGTAATCACTCCTATAATACCCGAAGAGTTAGGCACAAGACAGTGTACTAATGTACACCCACACTTCACCGGTACCTATGGTTAGGTCCCATATAACAGGAGGCAACCATAATGCCATTATCATGTCAACGAGTTTATCCTAAATGTCTCACTGGCACAGTTTCGTCCCTGACTGCAAACTAACACTTGATACAACAACCGACACAAACACAATCGCCTACCTAACTATATGAATACATAAACTCACGCCTTCTACACAGAGTTAGGCAGAAACTAACACACCGCTTATAACCAACAGCCTTCCTTTGCTTCTTCCTTGTACGCACGGCTACACATCAAGCAATACAAATCCAGTATCGGCTAGCTTTGAATTGTACGGAAAGCGTTTACAATGGGAGGTCAGTCTAAACTGGATTTGTATAGCCGTGTGTACTTGTTTTAATATATTTTTTCAATATGAACTTTTAAAGAACATATTTATTTTACTTACTATTAACTCGACTTTTGGGGCGCATTACGAGATTTTAAGTTAAACCTTCAGCAATAAAACTGAAAACTTAATCTAACTTCGTGCAGTAGTTTTTGTGTGATCCGTGTACAAGCATACCGACAGACATAAATTCTAAAAATTGTTTTGTCTTTTGGTGGTTCAATTAGATCGAAATGGGCTCTTCCATTTGCATCTACTTGAGTTCACTTCGCTAAAGAATAGTACATATTCTTATACAATTGTCATTTCACAAATTTTATGAAGAGTTACATGCTACATACCTACAACATAATAATTAAAGTTAAATATTGTATAATCTCAATTAATTTTATAACAGTATTTTCTCAATTTTTCTGAAATTGCTGAAGGTAAATTTTATGTATATCTTTAAATATAGAAATGTTGTCAAGTCATCATATCGTAGTGTCGTCGCACACTTCATCCCTGAGAGCTGTGGGGGTGTTGCACCCTCGCAAAACAACTTTTTGCCTAAACGCACAATACCGCTCATTCGCTCAATCATCGCATCACGTCCACAGTTTACATATCCGCGAAACAAACTCTCGCGAACAATGACAGAATCAAAATTTGACATGTTTAAGTCATGGTGAGTTTGTTTATTGGTAGGTTTAGCACTAATATTTGATTATGCTGAGGGCGTTTTCAATAGAGCCGTCGAGTGACTGTTAGTAACAATATGAAGTCATCAAAAAAATTACAGACCTATAAAGAAGGTGACGGTTATATTTAAATATTTAGACAAAATTTGTATAATACGCATACATAAAAATACCATCCCGCCTGTATTCCCCGAAAGGTAAGGCAGAGGTGAACCAATGTAAGTACACCCATACTTCACCGGTATGTTTCATCATCATCATCATCAACCCATTACATTGTCCCACTGCTGGGCACGGGTCTCCTCTCAGTACGAGAGGGATTAGGCTTTAGTCCTACCGATATGTTTAGGGCCCATGTAATAGGGGGCGAGCCTGTTGTCATTAATGGGGCACAAATCCAGACTTCCAGTTGCTGCTGAGAATTTCATAGAAAAACTCAATTACTCTTTGCTCGACCTGGGAATTGAACCCAGGACTGCTATTGTAGCAGTGGCGCTTTGGCCCACTAGACTAATGAGGCAGTTATTTGTAAGATGATAATTCTCATTATCCTTCTAATATCACAAATTTGGAGGATTGTATGTTTGTTACTTAGGTACTTACTCACGCAAAAGCGACCGAATGGATTTGGATGTAATTTGGACCTGTGCTAACACTTAACATAGTATAATTTCATATATATTATGTCCACCAAGACGAAGTCGTTGGCAGAAGCTAGTATATCATAAATCTAGTTCATAAGTATTTACTCATCATCACTTCTAATAGGGGATTAGTCCCGAACTCGTGAAAAAAGTACAACTGATTCTTAGAAAACAGTCGAATGTAATTTGAACCGTGAAAGGCAAAAGAATATTATTTTTCTGGTAGGTACTATGCATAGCAGAAATCAGTTTTGGGTTCAGTTCTCAGTAAATCAGTTGTCTGACTAACCATTGCTTTCATTTTCAACCGACTTCAAAAAGGAGGTTCTCAATTCGTCTGCATCTTTTTTTTTGGATGTTTGTTACGCGATATCTCCGTCAATTATGGATCGATTTTGATGATCATACTTCAGAGGTGGTCCCATCTAAATTTTATCAAAATCGGTTCAGCGGTTTTAAAAATCAACAAAAAACAAAAAATTGTTTACATCGATGATATTATCGTTTAGTCCGAAACATCGCTGTGTTTTTGGAGCAGTGCGTTAAGTTGGCTTACAAGTACTTATAAACAAAACGATCCACAAAAAATAAAAAAAATAAATGCCTTTTAACAAAAAAGTTATTTTATTCATTACCTACTTTCTTCTTGAAATAATGCAAGTATAAAACACATACAAAACAAGAACTATGACCACGTTTATATGGAAAGATTTATTAAAGAAGTGATTATTGGGAGTAGTTGCATTCGGATTTCCCTAGGCTACTATGGTGGATAGAGTTACATCTTATATTTCCAATTTTACAGACTGGATATAAAATATGTAACTATAAAGTGGCATTTAGAACCATCTCGTAGATAAGAAAATTAATAATTAGTGTAATCAAGTTCTAAGTAAGATAGCCACAGCTTGGTCTAAAGGCGTAAAATGTAAAAAAATGCATTGATATTATCGATTAATTCGTCAATTTGCTACGATGCGAAATTTCGGCATAGAAGAACAATACGATTTTTTGTATCATGATAAAGGGCGAGCACCCTCACAGGGTCCTTTGCTGCCATTGGTCGGTTTGCGGAGGGACGCTGCGCGCAACGCGAGGTCGCTCCGGGACCCGCGCAGCCAATCAATTCGCTTATTTTTTAAATAAAGCACAAAAATGGTAAAAAACATTCGCGTTTTACGAACCACTCGTATGTACCCTTATGTAACATGTATGATTGATGATAGCGTACCGAGCTTTTTTACGTATCAATCACAAATGCGGACAGTGAAATTATTGTTCAGGTCTTGGTTTTTACGTTATAAGTATGTACTTGAAAATATAAGTATGTATTACTAACAGATAAAGGTAATTAAATATTGCATGTGTGTGTGTGTTTTCGATACAAATTAAAGTTTTTTTTATAAATATCTAGGCGAAATAAAAAATATTGGAGTAAATAAACTTAACTACCTGCAATGTCTCACCAGGGCAAGCTTCTTTTCTACTTCCGTACCTTCTTGTAGGCATAAACTTGGCCGTCCATCTCGAAGTCGGCTGAAACGATGCTGATCTGGTGCGGAAGCGATATCTTATAATATATTTTTTATGGCTATATATAGTATCTAGTAGTAGTGATCGCCCTAAGTACTTAGTATCCAATCTTTAATGTTTTTTTTTTTATATTTACACATTGAAACGTGGAACGTATTTTCAGGGTACAAGGACAAAGGGATGTCTGTCTGACAAGATCCTTTTTCTCTGGAGCTATAATAATTAACTTGGCTTAACTTCTCTTCTTGGAGCTATAATAATTAACTTGGTATCAAAATAATAAAAGGCATTTAAAAGGCCGGCAACGCATTAGTGACAGCTACATTGTCGCTGATGTCCATGGGCGGCGGTAGTCACTTACCATCAGATGGCCCGCATGTTCGTTTGCCCCCTCTGATATAAAAAAAATGCCATTTATACCCCATATTTCAACGGTTCAGTCAGTGCTTTCATAGTTTATGAAATGATGTAGTAGCGAGTTTGTACCAAAGTCCCCATGCGCAAGTACAACTTGCACTTGTCCGGTTTTTTTATAACCTTCGCCTCCTTTGAATAATTTGGAATAAGAAAAAAATCTTGACTAGGCATACGCTATAAATAAATACCAAACTTCCAAGGATACCATTTCACCTGTATACAGTTTTTTTAGGGTTCCGTACGTCAAAAGGAAAAAAACACTACGGAACCCATAAGGGATCATTTGTAGTCCGTCCGTCAATTTGTCAAGACCGCGCAACGCGTGGAGATATCGACTATAAATTAAAACCATAAACGCAGTCTAGAGTCCCTTTACGTTAACTGTGAATAATCAAACTTCTCAGTTAACGTAAAAAAAGATACGGTGGTTTATGCCGCAAAATACTTATATTTCGACACTCCAAAGGGAATCAAAATCTATGGGGTATTTTCTGTTGACCTAGAACTTTGAAATTTGGCAAGTATAGTAAGTTTTCCATATAGGCAAAAATCTGAAAACTATAGATAAAACTGTGAGACTTGGTTCCTGAACTATTTATAACATGTAGTAGGTACCAACGTGTACGGAATGCTCAGTGGGTGGATCCAACTCCCACTTGTCCGATTTTTTTATCGATATTTTTTTATCACTTCTTTCACTCGTCGCCTTTATTGAATCGATTTATTATTGCCTTTTATGTTCACTGATTGGTAGTGCGACTGCTGAGGTTGATATTCTGAGTTCATTTCACAATTTGGGAATACATATATTTATTGGGTTTTGTGTTTGTAAATTCCCTAAGGCAAGTCTGCACCACTTGCTTATTTTTTGACAAATTCCTATATAATACCTACACTATCTGCACGAAGGAAACTAAATTTCTAGGTTTTGTATAAAATTCTGGTAACGAAATTCGGTTGTATAAACTACATATTAGCGACCTAAAGTCCCTAGACCTGAAGATTGTAAACCTTAGGGTAAAACCAGGATAGATTTTTGAAATTTACTTATTTATTTATTATACTTACGAAATTACTTTATATATCTTTGTACTAAAAGCAAGATTCTTTATTTGTAAAATGGGTCGGTATTTCAGTTTATTATCTTCAAATTTATGAAAGGAATAAACATTATCTTTGATACTTCCACAGTATTGGTGATTTTTGTGAACCTCTAAATTTTTGGACTTTTGGAATTGTTGCCTAATCTATGTAAATAACTTTTAGGATAGACGCCTCGTTGAGAAAGAGGAAATTTATCCCGCAAAAACTTTGATCGCACCAAGCCGTCCCATGCAATCGCAGAGAGACATGCAACACGGTCAACTTAGTTGTAGTTGCAGAATCTCTCGATAGATAAATAAAATAGCATGTGTTTCATACGCGAAACTAAAGTAATTGCAATCAAGGAAACTATACCCCTGGGGCGACTATCCGTATTCTACCCTAGTACAAAAATAATAAATGATGCAAAATTACAATTAAAACGCAATAAAGGTACAAAACCTATCATTGTATTAATTTGTCGGTACTATTTTACCACTACAGCCGTCCAAAAATTTGTATCGAGTTAAATACGTATGTAGCCTTGCGGCTTCGAGCTTCGGAGTTGCCATCATGAGGTTGCCACATGCTTGTTACGTTGTTACGGTAGTAATTGCACTACCGTAACACAAGCATGTAGCTTAGCACGAGGGGAGAAGCTTTTTAAAAAAAAATGCCTATTATATGTCAATATTATTCCATTGATGAACAATATCATACTGCATCTCATTATGAAAAGTTTTAAAAGTCGGTGCTAGATTACTAGACAAATACACATGCTGAGCGTAAAGTCCTTGGGTCGATTTCCAGGTCAAGCAATGTTGTTTGGTTTTTCAATTATAATCTCAATAGCGCCTTGGAATTACATTTCTATCCCGTTAATGCCTGGCTCCCTATTAATTATGCCTCTCTATTAGTGTAAGCCTATAGTTCGTATGTTATGCAACATAAAATCACAGAAAAGGAAAACAATAATACCTCAGTTCATTATTCACCTTTATCTGAAATGTAGATTGGAGTAAGATAGAAACAGCAAGTTTTTAAAATGACCAGATCCATGAACCTATACTTACTTATGTTTGTAAATTGAATCACGATGCAACTGTATACTTGTACCTGCTACTAAAAGTACAGTTGCATTTCCCATTTTTCACCACCAAAGCTGTTAGATTAGAACAATGCATAGTTTTAATTTTGAAGGTCGTCTCTGTCGGTAAAATAAAAAACTACCTAAACCTACCTAAACTACGCTACTTGGTCGCAATTTATAACGCTATGATATTTTCAGTGGCGTCTTAAAAAAATATTTAACCAACACTGTTTTTTTTAATAAATGTATCCACATGAAATGAATAACGGGAAGTCTTGAAAATTAAAGACGGGACTAAAGTTGGAATTCACTTTCTCGAAACTTGGATAAAAAATATTGTAGCCCCGCCACCTATTGTCAATCTTAGGAACTTCTAAGTTACAAGACTTGCGCATTCATCCTACTATGTAGAGCAGTTTCACCATTCACGTTAGCAGCTCTACTTAGACGGAGAAACTAGTAGTTTCAACTAGCCCCACTAGATGGCGACATCGAAAGTTCCGTGCGAATAATTAAGTTATAAAACTTTTTGACAGAAACACTTGTTATTACTTTTAATAAAGGTTTCTGTACCAATTAGGTATTTCAGAGAGACTATCGTATAACTATATTAATATTATGAAAAAGAGATGCATACAAATGCATCATAATAATTTATTACAAAAGAAACCCATAACCTTCGAATTTTAGAGTTTTGGATTTTTTAAAATGTGAATATGATAGGTAAGGTAATATTAAGTGTTGTTGAAACTTTAGAAGTTAGCCTATGGTGTGTATAGTTAATTCTAAATTGCATCTAATCTTATTCACCTAAATCGGAACTCATCTAAAACTATCTTTAAAACTAGTTTGCGAAATCACAGCTTACTTTTAAACTCTGCTCTTTCAGTACAGCGGAAATTACGGGCACTAATACGAGGTAACGGCGGACCGTCGGCTGTGATTTACCAAGATTATCCCGGCAGCTCTTAGGGCGAGGGCCGTCTAACGGGACCGCGTGTTTCGATTTCGTAGAGCATTTCTCCGCGTGGTCCCGTTACTCGGCCGAAAGTACTTTTGTTGGTTGCTCGCGCCACACCGCTCGCTTACACGACCGATCGCTCGAGTTCACTGTATTGAGAACAACGTTGTTGTTTAGTATGAGTTCGCTCAAAACAAAGAGCTTTTCAAAATAAAATGGAACTGCAAGGAGAATGTTAAGTTCTGTTACACGTACAGTTATATCTTTGAACATCATTTCCATAATTTATCATCGCACGCTCTATACCTGTAAAGTTACGCAATGCGCACAAGGGTCGCTGAGATTGCTTAAGGTAAACAAATTAAAAAGATTCAAAAGAAGTAAGTCGATAAAAGTTTAGTGGCAAGTTGTGTAAGCGAATGGCCTTGCGAGCGGCGCAGGTCGATGACTGCCGCTGACTGGATGATGTTTACCTTATCGACTGAGTGAGCGTAACCAACGAAAGTTCCAGCGCCAAACTTTGTGCCCAAAAATTTTGAGAGCGCTACACTTTTATTGCGTGAGGCTGAACGACTACGGCGTAGCACGTTCATTACATTGCTACGATTACATTGTCTTACGAAGCTTAACAAGTGTGGGCGTAAACAAAAAACTTCTTAAAAACTTATTACAATCTGATATTTATTAATTTCTAATCACAAAAACCAACGATAGTAAAATCTCTATTGGTAAAAAAATCAACCTTGAATTTGAGGTATCGTTTTTGAACTTGGGTCCTTCAACAAAAAGTTAAACTATCATTTTTTTGGGCAATAGACAAGTATAGGAATATTCCACAGTGAGTTCGTCAGTTGGCACTAGGCGTCGCGGCGCGGTGATCATGCCGGCATGGGGGGGAGGCTTGCGCGGTGACGTAATCCATGCGGTTCGATACTCTCGAAAGGCTGCGGGGTCGACGGCCGCTAGACGCGGAACCGCAGCCTACACGACTGCTCAATTAAACATTCCGCATGTACATTATACCCACACCATGGAGCATCATCACATTCAAACTATCATATTGATAATACATTACACCTTTGTATCGACACCGTAACAATTTGCGGGACGAATGCTTTATCAATACGTAAGTCAAGGACCGGGTAATGATGCAAGAAATTATTGTAAATACGCATATTGTTATAATATCATTATGAACTGGTTACTAACTTGAAAGAATGCCAATAATGTAAATTACACGTATAGTTTAAAATACTCTAAAAACACATGACGTAAAATAGATATACAATCTATTCTGGTCTATTTTTTTTGGAATTATGTTTAAAGATAGATTACATTTCAGTCTTGTTTAGATTTAAAGATACCTATTAATAAAGCAGTTAATGTATGCAAAACAATTTGTCTGTGTACCTATTCTGTAACGCTCTCGTAACTGTATATAAAAAAAAATAATGTAGCAGAATATAAATTATAGCTCTCAGTAAATAAAGGCCTATAATCAAACAAATGGTCACCGAACTTGCACAATTAATCAAACACCCACGTCGGTCTACAGATTGAATTGTCCTGTCACAGGTCTTACTCGAGATACTAATTATATTATTTAACATTGTGATTGAACCGTAAGGAATGGAATGACGAAGCGCCATGTTACATTGAGATGAAGAATTGCGATTTTGAGAAAAGTAAATAAGTGCAATAATGAGTCCAAGTGAGAGGTGCGCGAGAAGGGCCAAGAGCGAGTTACACAAGAAGGGTTACAAAACTATGGCAATGAACCCAAGTGAACCTAAACCTTGCGAACCGCTAGCCGCCGATGGCGACAGGCGTCGGCAACCTGCGGCAACATGCAATGCACTTTATTGTTATTCACCATCAACCACACGTGTCGTAAAATCGAATGCTATTTATAGGTCTACGGAGAACTAAAACGTTCCTGCGGTTTACAGTTGAGTTTTGAAAATAGTATTTATTTTTGCGCCGTTAAGGTTTCGCTGCGCGCCGCATCTGCCTATAGGTTTGTGTCTTTAGTCTTCAGGTTTGTCCGAATATGAGTCCTGGTATGAATTCACGCACGGCTACTATGTACCTATAGTATCCAGTTGGTGAAGGGTTTGGGTTTGCAATAAGATAGATATGATTTAAAATATATAGTTGTACAAGCCAAATTGTTAATAAAATTGACAGAGTTAGTTGTAGTAATTTGAATGTATCATTTAGTTCTGCATACTGTACCATTCCTTTTTTTAAAGATAAGCCCTTGTTATGATCACTTCAATATCAGATTATCATAATCAAATTGTCACAAGTATTATGTAATCGATCATACAAAAAAGGTGCAGGCAAAAAGGTATTTGGAGCCACGCGAATAACTTCGCGATTCAATACAAAATTTTACTGACATTAGTCCATTAAGACTTGTTACAACGTCAACCGCTTTGACTACACTTTTCATCATAGTCCCATAGACATTTCGTGAATTATACTGTGATAACGATATCAGCATTCTTAATACTCGCCGCGTACTTTTGTAAGATCAAACCAAAGAACCTCACACTAATATTTTCTTTCCTAGTAACATAAAATGTTGAGGTTTCCCTCCGCTCGTGTTGCAGGCGGCTCGACAACGGGCGCGGAAATGTTCGCTGCAGGCTGCAGCGTAGCAGTGCGGGCGGCGATCTGCGCGCGCAATGCGGAAACTCAGCTTATTGCTGCGCCCGCGCACACCACTATATCAACTATGGCTTTAAATTAAAATAAAAAGTATCTATCATCATGACGCGTTAACTAATTACTTTATTATACTGGAGAAAGTTTATAATGTTTGCTAATTGATAAGGTAAAAGAACTTTATCATGAAAAACCGTCAAATATGAATATGGTTGGTATAGTCGTATGGTAATATATATTATTGCCCTTAGATAGAGACATATTTTGTCAGTCCCCGACCAAATATATTTTTCAGTTGTTCACGTTCATAATAATGATCCTGATGAAGAGAAAAACACCCTACCGTTATCTCTACCGATAATTTGTAAATATTTGTTTGACAACCGACACATAGATCATTGTATTAGTTGTAATACAAAATACGTTCACCCCATGAAAAAAAATAATTATATAACAAATGAACTCGTGTACCATCAATCACATAGTAAAATTTAAATAAGTTTTATTTATGGTTTCATCCCACACCATAACATGTCTCTTCTGTCTCCAAGACCCTGTAATTAGGTACACAATAATTACATCCACCAAGTTTGAGTTCAACCAAGATGTTGCTGATTAGCGCGTAACTGTAGTCACTATTATTTCAATCCATCTTACCTACTGTTTTAAATGACTCAATTATGAAGGTTCATTGTTCTGTTGTTAATTGTTTTTTTTTCATGCATATAATATAGACTATATATTATACTCTACATGGAATAAGGCTAATTCACAGTAATTTTCTGTGCCACTAATTTTAAATAAGACTTATTTAAGTGTATACGAGTAGTATTAGTTGCCTAAATAGGATATAATATTACTGTAATAGGCTTTGAAAAATATGAAAAATCATATAGCATAAGGACGCTACAAGCTCAAGAGCCGCAATCAAACGCTAGAACAAACGACATCAACGAACGAACGCGCAGCACACCGCCTGCGCCTGCGACTGATTTCCTGTGTTATTTGTTTTATCCACTCTATCAGTCATAACTGTCATAATATTATAAGTGTAATAAAATACGCCACTTCCTCGCCCATTCTATAATCCAATAGTCCATGACTTCAACCTTGTAAAGTTTCATGCAACTGAAGCGCTTTTCTCATACTGCAAACATTTTTAATAGGAAGTTTTAAACCGTGTTTGCTAGCTTGTATATTTAAGCGGTTATCTTACGTTTAATCATGATTTGCATACACAATGAATGTATAACTGAGATTTAATTGCTGCAAATCGCCGTTATCAACAGATAATCTGAAACTTCATACTTGTAATCTGAACTAATACCTACTACTAATCAACTTTTTGGAACCGTGCAACTAGAGTCATTAACGTTTCAAAAACGCTTGTAAAAGCTTATTTGAAATAAAAACATTAGATTTGATTTGAATACAATTCAAGTAACATTTATAATATGTAAAACACCCTATTATATTTTTGTAACATAACATACCATCACGCCTGTATTCCCCGAGGGGTTAGGCAGAGGTGTACTTAATGTACACCTACACTTCGCCATGTAATAGGGGGCGAGTCTATTGCCATTACCGGGCACAAATCCAGACTCCGAGCTGCTACTCAGAATTTCATAGAAAAACCCAATTACACTTTGCTCGACCTAGGGATCGAACCCAAGACCTCTAGCGTAGCAGTCTCGATTGGGACCACTAGACTAACGAGGCAGTCAATTTTTGTAAGTTGTAAGAATACGACATAATTAATAATATACCATCACCCCTGTATTCCTCGAAGTGTTAGACAGAGGTGTTATCAGCCTTTTTCCCAATTATGTTGGGGTCAGCTTTCGGTCTAACCAGATGCAGCTGAATATCAGTATTTTACACGCAGCTACTGCTATCAGACATCTGCAACCCAATTTCTGGGTAACACCGATATTCGACGGATAGACTGGTTGTAAAGCTTTTTTGGGATTTGGACTACAACTAATGATTGCCATAGGTTTACGTTTGACAACCGGGATCTCGTCCACAGAGTGCCCTCGGCAGACGCAGCTTTATCTTGCAGATCTGTTGATCAGAGCAGTTATAACTTAGCCACCAGCCCCTCAAGTATTAGGCAGAGGTGCACTAATTAATAATGAGATGAAAAACAATAAAAGGAAGAAAACGGAGGCCTTCGAGCTGCTATGGGTTGCCTCAAATCATGGCTAAAAGTATGTATATAAAGTATGATTATAAGTATTATATAAATGACATTATTTTATGAGTGTTCTCCCTTGATATTATGAATTTTCTTTCTGTGTCATCGATTTTTGACAATGAATCACACATGCGAAGTTGAGTTCACAGTTTGAAGTAAAAACCCAGAGTCCTGATTGCGGTCGTCATCAGCCTTCGTCACGTGGCTTGTCAGAAAAGTGCGCGCTCGCAATCTGTGGATTCCCGCCAAACGCGAACACCGCGAGGTCGATGACCGCCACTCACATGCTCGATAAAAGTAAAAACTCATGCTCTGCACGTTACCACTTTTATTACAAAATATTAAATGTTCATCCAGTGGACACGATTAATGACACACATTAAATATTATTTGGAATGAACTTAATATCGAATCAAACTTATTTTCTAAACATCTTCTTATGAGGCTTTTTATAAGTTTCTTAGTATATTCATATCCATTTTCATAGGAATAAAGATTATGTGTTCTATGTGGGAATTGAACCCATAACGCTGAAGTAAATCGTTTAGCCTGTGTGTGTGTCAAGCCGGATACTGCTACACACATGGCAACTGCTGCTCTACTAAGATATTACTGAAGTCCCAAAATTGTTTCGTACAATTTACTTATTCTGGGGTGTTCAACCTGAATGCCATATTGTAGCATAACTTGAGATATACCTAATTATTTTGTCTCTATCATTTACGCAACTAAGTTGACTAAAACTATCACTGAAATGCAACAGTGCGTCACCATAAAAAAAAACAAATGAAAACACATAAGATGTAAAAAGTGAGTTTTCATTATTAAAAATAAAGAAGTTTACAATATCCATAACAGAGTGAACGTAGATGAAAAGTGAATCAACCTGACGTTTGGTTGCGCGGCCACTTGCGTTCGTTCACCTCACAAATTTTCGTTTCGTTGGCGTAGTGTGCGTGCCGCCTCCCCCCACCCCTGCGAGCATAGCCCCCCATTCCGCCAACTTAGATCACTAGCTAAACTATTGCTCATAGACACATAAAAGCTTTTTATATCTTCCTCAACATGTCAGCTAAACTAATATTTCCTAGACAATGCCAATCAGAACCAAGGATCGAAATCCAAATATTTATGGAATTATAGATATCAAATTTATTATTATCTTCCTCACGTAATATGAAATAATACCAAAGTTATGACAATAGGCGGTATACATATAATTTCTGCAAGAGCCGGATGTACTGTACAAACATCATAAAAAGGATTTGATTTACACGTATTATGTTTCCATTACTCTTCATTAAAAAGAAACCAAAGTAGTGAGAAAAGAGCGTTGAATAAGCATTGTTGATTCAAATAGAATAATGGTAGTGCGAGCTAGGCCTTGTCAATGACCTCTATTTCGCCACCGAACATTACAAATGGCGAGAGAGGTCGATGATTCGCGTCACGCCTGCTACGGAGGCAGCGCGAGCGCATTGAAACTAACACTTACAACTACCTCGACCAACAATTTATAAATAATAATTTATATAACAAATGTCGCATACTATTGGGATTATAAAAGATTTCGTCTTTGCAGCGTAGGGGAGGAAATTAAAGGATTCTAGTCAGGGATTTATGGCTAAATAACAACCCCACGCATCAATAAACTGGGGTCAGTCTGAGAACGGGTGACCATTCTTAGTATTTACTTTAAATATCTCGAAACATAAAAAATAAGTTATTAGTGTACGATAGTTTGTTATACACGACACAGCTCCACAGACCTCGAAAATTTGATAAGCAGAAACAGTTTCGACTCAATACGTAACAAAATGTTGCCAATGGCAGTCTGATGGCATCTAAGAAGCCGAACCTGACGTTGTTTTGAAAATGTAACGTAGAGGTCTAAGTAGTAGTACTAGTACTTAATACTCCTACATCTGGCTTTTTTTATTTGAAGATGATGGAAGTGATGATGATATTATTTTTTTTAATTACTTAGCTTATGTAAAGCTTCTTCATACTTATTTACAGGTTTCCTGAAAATAAGTAGGTATAGTTATTATAAACCACTCAAATTTCCAGGCTTTATTATTAAATCAATTTAAATAAAAGACTAGATATGAATTTTTAATAATAATAAAAAAAAAAATTGAACATACAAAGGTAACTGTTAACTATAATTCTGATGGACATTGACAATAATCTTCTTAATTCGACCCCAGCGATAATAGATTATGCTGTAATAAGTAGAATAAGGCTAAGCTTTGAGAACTCGAAATGGTGACATAAACAGTACCAGTACGTTTGCAAAACCTCATTAGGACAAAGAAGAGCTACGGTGAATGTGACAGTAAATATCGTTCAACGGTAAGAGCACGACGCGTCTTTGAGCACTAATGTGGGTACCCTTCAGATTGCGAAGATAAAGTCATGGTGACGGATTGATAGAATGACAATTTGGTGAGTAGGCCAGGCACCGCGGAAGACACCGGTCGCGGTTCACCATGGTTCAACGTGACACTTTCCGACGTCATAAACAACTTTCCTACTAGCAATGCGCTCGCGCAGCGACGCCAGCGCCGCGCGTCGCGCACGCCGCCCACGAGAATTATTGTGCGCCACTTTTCTAGAAAAATAATTAATTTATACTACGTCTATGACTTTTCTTTACATTGCTTCGCACAGTATTAATTGCTGATGACTGAAAATATCTGGCAGGTGAAAGCATTGAGCTAATCCATTTCTAGTCTTGTTTGGCAATGGCATCGAGACTTATTAGACCTATAAGAATTCGGACTGTGAGCCGGTAACCTAGAAATTGTTACCTCACGCTACATAAAAACTATACCTACTCCAATTTGAATAAATACGTCAACTTCAAGCTCAACTCTATAATCTTGTCACCTTTCTTTTTTTTTATTTGATAGGACCAAGATAGGTATGTGTATTTTATTGATAAATAAAAGTGAGCTTATTTATTTATTTGTTGATGTTTTGTAATTAAATTGTACAATTATGTAATAATGGATTTTATCGAAGTACTAGCTTTCCGCCCGCAGCTTCGCCCGCGTGGACAACACGATTTTGCCGGTTTAGGTTTTTCCAAACAATGTACTATATGTATTTGTTATTAAATGAGCAGCATTCGTGTTCTTATAGCTAGAGCGATAGTCTATCATTCTGGAGGTCTCGTAGGATCGATTTCCTCGGGGAGGTACAAATAGTGGTAAACCACTTTGCTCATTGGTGCTTTTTCTGTCTGGTGTCAAAATGACCAGATTGCTATTAGTACGGACTCTGTAACAGGCAACGTAGAATTGCTCGATGAACGAAGCAATGTTCTCTGAAATCTATGCCTGCAACCCTTAAGGACTCACCCTGAATTATTTTTATGGGCATTGCAAAGTAGAAATCGTACTCAAAAACATAGTCGGATGGTATCAGTGGTTTTTGAGGTAGGAAAAGTGATTCCCCCGAATACATCCAGTTATCACAGTGGCTCTTTAATATTTTTGTGCAATGCGGTTACTCGCAGTCTAGTCCCGTTACATAGTTTAAATCGTTTAATGAGACGCAGCAGCATTACAGGTGTCCCAAGGAAGGTTAACACTGTTAAGGAACTCTACATGATAGTAAATTGCTTCATTCGCTTGTAGCACTGAATCGATAGACCTGTATTCAATTTCTGAGCCCTCCAACGACTTAAGAAGCATGTAATTAATAGCAGCTGCAATGTTTTTTTTTATGGAGTTAGTATTGCACGTTTGCACAGCCAATCTATAAACTTGTTTGTTTATTAGAAAAATCAGGGTACACTCTATCTATTCAAACTATCATAACCTGTCACTACTGTTACCAGCACAGATGGTATACATATTTTCCTTTCGGATTCGGGATAATCCGCATTTCCTATTTTAAGTAATAGCTCTGAAAACTTTCCAAGAACCGTATCTCTCATATTTCTTTTTACGGATAGTCATTATTTTGCGTTAGGGCTATAGGTATGGCGATGGTAAGGATGCTCTGATTTCGTCTGCTCGGGTTCCTCTAGATATAACAGAATCTGACGGCATTCCCCCGTCTGCAACTCAGGAACTCCACCGATCGCTCTTTTGCTGCCTCTGACATCTTTAAAAATCTAGTGTGTGCTTCAATTCCACCTTTGTGTGTGCTTCCGCCTTAGTTGTCTCATCCCACACGATAAATCTGCGATTTCGGAGAATTTGAGCCATGTCACTCTGCTAAGATATTATTGCACAACGGAGTTTCGACACGAATAAGACTAAGCGGAAGTTTTAAAGGCAGGGCCGCTTTTCCACCTTCCCACCAAAAGAGGTGTTATTCCAGATGCAGCTACAGCTATAGTAATGTCCCGATTACTTTGTATTTTAGCCAAAAGTGAGTGCGTGACACAAACTGGTTGGCTAAAGAATAATATGTACAACTTTGATATGATTTTCGAATATTGTGATTCTCGTATTTATTTATTTTGAACGCAATGCATAACGTATTCCGTTTTAAAGGTAATAATAAAAATTAGGTGTTAATACAAATGCCAGATTTCTTTACTATAGTGCAAGTAACTCTTTTTACGCGAGTAAGAGGTGAAATTAAAATTTTGTTACTTTAATTGTATTGTACAGCTTAAATGCATAAGTTCAAGCACGATAATAAACAATTTATTTAAAAATACGTTGAAATCTGGCATAACATAACATAACATGTTATGTCAGATTTCTTTACTTGCACTATTTACGGGAAGTAACTCTTTTTACGCGAGTAAGAGGTGAAATTAAAATTTTGTTGCTTTAGTTGTATTGTACAGCTTAAATGCATAAGTTCAAGCACGATATTAAACAATTTATTTAAAAATACGTGTTTCTTTTATTATAATGAAGAGTTTAAATACTTAATCTCAAGTAATTTTGATAAAAAACAATTTATTATTAGTACAAACTTTAACACCCCTTTTTACCCCTTTAAGGGCTGAAATTTAAAAAATCCAAAAATACGTGATTCTTTTATTACATTGAAAAGCATAAATATTGAATTTCAAGTAATTTTGATAAAAAACGAAAAAAAAAACTATACAAACTTTAACACCCCTTTTTACCCATTTAAGGGACGAAATTTAAAAAATCCAAAAACACGTATTTCTTTAATTATGTTGAAGAGCTTAAATATTGAATTTCAAGTAATTTTGATAATAAACAAAAAAAAATCCATACAAACTTTAACACCCCTTTTTACCCATTTAAGGGATAAAATTAAAAAAATCTTTAATGACGTGTTTTATTATTTTGTATTTAAAGGCTAAATACCAAATTTCATTAAATTCAAATTAGAAATGACAGAGTTTCATACAAACTTTAAACCCCCTTTTCACCCCTTTAGGGGATGAATTTCGAAAAATCCTTTCTTAAATGACGCCTAGAGTATAAAAGCAATATCCTTACAAAATTTCAAACTTCTATCATTAGTGGTTTCGGCTGGGCGATGATATGTCAGTCGGGACATTGCCTTTTATGTATATAGATTCTTGATTAGAATTTGAATGGGAATTGTATGAACTCGGTTAAAATAAGAAAGACGTGTCACAATTATTTCATCCGTCCACAATTACGCAATTTTAATGCTTTAGTTCCAAGCACAAAACCTATAATCCATGTTCCAATGGTAAATACGTTTTAGTCAAAAAATATTTGGAAATTTGACCTTTAGGTTCGGACTGAATTGATTAATTACCTTCTTATAGACCGTTGAAAAATCGTTTCTAACTGAGTCTCCCTGAGTATAATCAATGAGTGTCCAGGAAATGCGTCACTGCTATCCCACATAAACAGGTCATTGCCGTCTGACTACTTAGTCTGTCCGCTCTGAAATTTTTAAATTTCAGTATCCATTGAGGTAGACTTTACGTATAACCCAAATGGTAAACCTTTTAGGACTCCGTGAAGGTAAAATTTTAATCTTATGATGATTGTGATAAATTCGAAATCGATGATCATCTTGATATCAATTAAATCAAATCAAATCAAATGTTTTTATTTCAAATAAGCTTTCACAAGCGTTTATGAAACGTTATTGACTCTAGTTGTACGGTTCCAAAAAGTTGATCCTATGGAGAAGAATTAAATTTGCACTTTCACTATATTTTACAAAAAAGTATCTTAATACTATTTGGTTTCATCTGGTATAAATTACATAGGTAAGTAAAAAGCAACAGGTCAAATGTTAGCTAATTTGTAATTAAATTAAAACAAAATGTTTATTAAACATTACACATTTATTTCTCAAAAAAGTTATTCAATGTCAAGAAAATATCCAGTGTTCGTTTTTTTTGCTTTATTCGTTATGACGTCACTGTCCGTAATATCTGTAATATACATAAAAATAATATCTAGTGGAATACAGGCATAACATTGGTATGTTTAATAATGCACAATTTATAAAAAAAAACAAAGTCTCCTATACTTTGTCTTTGCCCTCACAGAGAGAGGTTTTGGGATTCAAACCAATGTATTCAATTTCTAAGCCTTGTCTACACATTAAAATATTACAGCAGCCGTATTTTTATATAAATTATTATTTTTAATGGCAGCCCCTGGATGGTTAGCGAAGTTATGAAACTTACTGAATGTAGACTAGGTACTGAAGGTAGTCTAACTAAGGCTAAAATTGAATGAATAGAGTACATATTCATAATCTTACTTGCACTTATCCTAATAGAATACCTACAGTGACTAAATGATGATAATTTAGAAACAAAATCTGTGCACGCGTCTATATAAATGTACTCGCATATTACTGTATATTTCATTACGTAACAGAAAGGTGGTCCATCAACTAGTAATTTGATGCACAGCGCTATCTATCTATCGGTGCATCCATCGTGCAGCGGGATACCGGCCTTTAACGGGACTCGTGCCTTCTTTTTCTTTTTTCCAACCTCGGCCCAGCGGTATGCGTTCACTTTTAATGAAACCACACTGTCATTTTCTGATTACATTTTAACTAATTGTGATATTCTGGATGGTTGTATGTGTAATTTAATGTATATGTTGTTTTGTTTGCTATAATTATGATAAGTAAAATTAATTGTAATATTCAAGATGAAAATTACATAACTAAATGAACGTTTGTATTTAAAATACATTGCTGTGATAATTTTTAATGAAATCTCATTATCGGCAGTTGTAAATAATTTAAAATGACATGTATATAATTGATTTACATAAATACAAAACCAGTTTGATTTGTTGCTGGCTGTTAACTAACAATTTTTCCGTTACAAATTGATTTATAGCTTTAAGTTCAAAACAATGTGCAGTGAGCAGCTACTTTGTGGTCAAACTAGAGGTCCTTTGTTTACGAGCCCTTTGTGCGAGTAACGGGAGCCAGCCGCCCGCGTGTGACGTACACGCTGTGACGTCACATGCTGCATTTCTAACAAAAATGCACTTTTGCCATCATGCAGGGCCCGCTACAAAGTAACAGTTCCTCTTGTAAACCGGGATCTATAGTAAATAGCTGTTTCTCAGAACGAACGGACCCTTAAGTACAAAAGATTAGAAAGATATATGGCCGGTCATTTTTCTCCGGTCTGTGACCAATTTGAGGTTTAAATACCTTATTATCTTTGAACCACGTACACTTTTTGTTTACATTCGGCTCAGGTAGTAGTTGTGGTTAAAGAGATATAAAATATTGCTCATCATTTTTTAATAAAATGTATTCATTGCGGTTATTCCTGACCATCCTTATTATTTAACGATATAGATATAGATAAATAAGGAATGCTTGTTTTAATAACACAATATGTTCCTTTGCAAGTACCTACACGCAATTGATAAGAAAAAAAAGGAATTTTGGCTGAATGACTTACAAATGGCTTTTCATGATAAGCAGATGCGGAGAATATTTTAAAGGGAACAACCAACCTAATATTTCTATATATCAACCTGGGGCTGTTATAAATATACTATTCCCTTTCATTACTTACTTGATTTTCTAACAATATCAACATAATATATATATTAGTATCCTTTATAGAAATTTAAAACCTTGTTAACCAAGCAGACGAATATATTAAATCGATTTATCTTTGATACAATTGATCATCCCGTCACTATTGTTTGACTTGTCACATCATTAACTCGGTGACAGTTTACCCTTGAGCATTTTGATAGTCTCTTATTCTAATTTAGACCTGTAAAATTCAGATCTTGAACATTTAATGATTACAAGCATTTCTCGTAAACAGGATATCGACCAACCAGATATAAATATGTCCGCCCGTAAAAAGTGTTAATATAATTAATGAAAAAAGCAGCTGTTGATCTACAGTGATGAGCAAAAAATTACATTAGCAAGGCGGACCAAAGTAAGATGGCATCGATAGTAACAGATTCAATTAACATACCGCCCATACGTGCAAACATGGACTTTTTTGTATAAAATTTTGGTACTGTTATATAGCATTAACAAAAGAAAGGGGTTTAATAGAAAGGATGCAAAAAAAGCCTGTGATTACTTAACCCATATCCGGCACCGGGGCGACGGGGCATATGGTCGCGTAACCCTTTGGCCCCGTTATATCGCATTTGTTGAACAGTTGCATAATGAATATAATAGCTGACGTTTTTCTTTAACCAATATGCACCAGGTGATATGTTTTTTATCTAAGGTCCAAAATGTGTTCTACTTATTCAGCATAGAGAGATAACTCTTACATGTTTTTATACATTTAAGCAATTGTGTGGTATGCTTAGATAATATGGATAATAAACGAGACGAATCTAAGGCACATCAGATCTATCAAGGTGTTTAGTATAAATATTTTCACTTTTCGCCTTATGCAGCGCGGGGCGAGAAAAACGTGATGCCCGCGCGCCGACGACGTGTCGATGTGTCGCCGATTCCTGGAAGCGCGCGCTTTCCACGCACGCTGACTGAACTGCATCTTCCCGATGAAATGCACGCGAGTTCGTTGCACTTACAAACTCATAACCCCCTTTCTAAAGCGCCGATCCAATTATGTGCACTTTCGCAAGCCGCTACTGTCACTCGCCTAGATACGGATAGGAAACTCGGCGCACTGCGCTCGCGCACCCACCTGTCCGTGTAACCCTCAACACCATGATTTACAACATTGTGTGAATACAAAAGAAATAGCGAAGCCTTGTTAAAATTTAATGTAATTTTTATGTATAAGTTACTCTGAAGATTTACCGAGCATTAAAAAGCAAAAAGTGGGCTTAGACTAATTATCACTCTATCCATGTACGCAGCAGATGAATATGTGTATAATTTGGACTATAAAGTAAGCTATTGTATTGTAAGTTATTCTAATTCACAGTCAGATTATATCTACGTTATACAAGAATATAGTTTTTGCTGTAGTATCTCTACAGTAAAAATATGAATACCTGTAGAATATATGAGAGCGATGGACATAACATTTTTATTAGCTCAAGAATTTGAAAAATATTGATCTCATCCCAAGTATGCATTCGGCAGCTAATAAAGTCGTGTGCGATGTAACATGAAAGTTTTTCAGTCGTAACCAGTGCCCGTAGCGCACGCTAATGAAAACGAGACAGGCTAACGAACCCGTTTATTGCATCTCACAATGTCTGGCGCCTATCAGTTTGCCTTTTAAATACAAAATTGAATTAAGAGATTCAAGATTTTTTTTTCAATTTTAACGATTTTAAAAAATACGCATCTTAGGAGATACTCGGGATAACACCATCAAAGTTTCAGAAAAAGATCCTCTATAACGACATATTTACGAAATTACGAATAATAAGACATACACATTATTTTATAAATCAAATTTCATAGGAACATCTTGAAGAGAGTACGAACTTATATCATCATTCATTAGTACATTAATAGCCTCTTAGCAGCTACACTTTTTGCTAAGTTTGTTCCACATAGGGCTAGGGAGACTAGACGTGTTGAACTTGTCATAAGTGATTGCAGAGAGAAGGATGGGGGGATTAGAGTGCATTGACACACTTACCTACTGCACACTGCAGCGGCGAAATGCATCGGTGGCGAGTCGCCCGCTTCTGCGGATACGTCTACACTAACCAGCGTCATTAGAACTCCCGCGAACCCTCGCGCTCACACATTATCACAGACAAAAGGAAATCTCACTTGACTGACGAAGCTCAAATGATACTGGTTGCCTTATAAATCACCGACGACGCCTCGGAAAAGTGGAATGACGTCCGCGAGGCCATGCGGTTTTCACTCACCAACACGAACTTAGAGAGAAATGGAAAAACGTGTTAATTTTATATAGGCTTGTGAGAATCAAGGTCAGCTTTAATAAGATAACAAAAAAATATATACTAAACATTCAGCACTATTATATAACTAAACATGCAGCACTATAAAAATTGTATTCAAATTTATTTAAAAGTAAACACTAATAAATATTTGTTATAGTCTAGAATCTAGTAAAATTTTCACAATCGCAATACTGTTTCTAATAACAGAAAATAAATTCACCGGCTTTCAGTATAAACTTTAAAATATATAAGGCTTACTTATATATTCAATGAGTCCATACGAATCTGTTTATTTCAGACATGCTCTTAAAGCCCAATAAAAACTCTGTGAAGATATTTCAGTAATATATAATTGTGACAACATAGCTGCATAAAGTATTGTTAAAATTTGCTGATTACCGATTTTTTTATTAAATCTGTAACCAATCGTAAACCTTTTAGCAAGAGCAAGACGTCACTCGATCCTACTATTAATTTTATTAGGTACTGCAAACATTCTTATTTTTTCTACACTTATTGTCACAGAGATTAAGATAAATTAATCTATATAAATATATTTCCGCAATATGCTCGACCCCTTTTAAATAGGGCTAAAACAGAACTGCAAACTGTGAGTAAAATAAAGATACTTAATTTAGTTTAGTTTTATTTAGTTGCAAAATGTCAACAGCAACACTGATATTTAGAGCAGGCCATTATCAACGTAATTCCAATACGACAGAGCGACTGTTGTGATGACTAATACTCGTAACAACTTACTCATTCACTCTAGATATTCGTTTAGTGGTCACCGGAAGTGTTTTATAGGAGCTATGTCTAATTGGGTATATGTTTACAGAAAGTAAATAATAATGATTTTCTTTCGTTTTAACCTTTATCTTATTATGTAAGCCATGTATACATCTCTTACTTAATTTGGGTAATCCTTACTATTCTCTGTAGTTACCTTTTGTTACTTTAACATTTCAAGCAATTTTCACGTAATTATGATAACATCAATTCCTCGCCTCAAAAGAGGATAAACTGAACCAGGAAATAATTTCTAGTTTTTTCGTATGTTATTTTAGTTAGTTCATTCAAATTATTTTATTTTAGTCTTCTTCTGCTTCTATGGTGATACAACGAGCCATACAGATATACCAGATAGCCGCTTGAAAATGTAGCAGTGTGCTTAGTCTGCGTAGCATTTTTGTACAGTCTCTCGTTACCGTACCCTGTGATTTTCGCTAAAATTGTATTTATATTATAACCGTAGTATGACTATGAGCTTAATGCACTTGACACTGAGTGACGTTCACGGGCAGTCGACGACTGTTGCGCCATTGTTACCGCCGCCCGCGCCGCCGCCGCCGCACTGCACGCCGCCTCCGCCGAATCGTACAATCGTATACCGTAGCTGACCTCTCCAGACAGATCTCCTTCTCTGATAACATGTATTATTTTATACTGCGAATGACTATATACTGTAATCATAGTGAAGCTGCAATAAGTTATTTACTAACATAAGGAAAATTGAGAAAGTTATGTCAATTATATAAGTTTTATAATCGATGGGAAACATATTCTAGCTGGTAGATGGCTGGTGACTTTACGTGATGTTTATTATCTCTGACAAGTTCATCGTAAGCTTTTTTTATCAGTACAACCTTGACTGATAGCTGGTTCAATGTTGAGTAGTGGTGTGCGTACACCGAGGTGACAATGAAAGTACGCGTCGCGTTTCTCGCTTGCGATAGTTTGCCGGAATAAGGCCAGCGGCGTTCATCGGCCCCGATCGCACCGTTACAGCGCCAGCGCGGCCTGCCGGACCGTCCACGACACTCTCCACCAGAAGCCTCATACTAACATCATATGAATACATACAACTACATATTACAACATGTACTTATAGATGTATTTATAGAATTGACTTTTTCTTCTATAATGTTTTTGATATGAAATTCCAATTCATAAACTATAAATTAGGTATAAACTATCTTCTTTACCGGTCCAACTTTGATCATGAAATTAACAATTTTACTATTATCCTTTCATCGTCCTTTGAGAGTAAATTGGTTCACGACTAGTGATTAGTTCTGCGCTATGCTTCAGTTCATACATACGTAATAATATCGTTAATGATATTAAGAATAATAGCTAAAAAATTACAATAATTTATGATTTTTGCTAAAAAATAACTCGAGCACAAAATAGGAAATAAGGAAAATTCATCGCTTTGTAGAAAGTAATAACGGTGTACGTATAATACGTGTCGTGCGTGAGCGCATGATTCACGAAACTTGGCCGCTCAGTGACATAAGAGACCGAATTAACATAATTCAGCTGCGAATTTCTGCTAAAGCTTTTCCTCCGCACTTACTCATGCTGTGTACAGCACGAGTCATTGGTTTATCTAACATAAGGAAACTTGTTTAAGCACTGCTCTATTTGTCAAGTGTAAGCTTCTTATTATACGAGTATATTATACAGCCATAGTTTTGGGTGGATAAGAGAATTAAACAGTTGCAAATACGTAGCCGGGCGTTTGAAATCGGTGGTAGTTCTCATCACATGATTGAACATCAGAATAATTTGTAATAATTAAAATTATTATAAAATGTATTGAAATATTTATAATGCTAATATTCTTATAATGCCTACCTCATCTGTCTAGTGGTCCTAAGCGCGACTGCTACGCTAGAGGTCCTGGGTTTGATCGCCAGGTCGAGCAAAGTTATTGGGTTTTTCTATGAAATTCTCAGTAGAAGCTTGGAGTCCGGATTTGTACCCGGTTAATGGCAATAGGCTCGCCCCCTATTACATAGGAACTAAACAAACCGGTGAAGTTTTGGTGTACATTAGTGCACCTTTACCTAACGCTTCGGGGAATACAGGCGCGATGGTATGTTAATATTATTTTAATCGTGAATTATTATAATTGTCATAAATAACAACTGTTAAAATATGGGTGTGTTTGAATCGAATTAAAATTAATAGAATACACATCACGCAAGTATCGATGTTGTAGTTATTATAACAACATAAAATATTAGTGCTAAGTATAAAACCTAAACCTAAATTATCAAATAACCCACCCGCAATAAATTTGGCCGCGTTTTGTTAGCCGCAAAGTCAGAGTCGAACCCTATTGTGTGCAGAGCGGCCGATACTGCGGGCATGTAGGTGATTGCAACTGCTTTCCGGTAATGTAACCGTCGCGTATGCCTGTAAGAATTCTGCTTGAGGTTCGTTGAACTTTCGCGAGTGCAGAACTGAGCAGCAGGGTGGGGGAGCCGCACTAGGTCATACCCGGCCGTCGGCACACTTACCTTGACTCGACGCACACCGCGCCGCCGCCGCCGCTGCCGCAGCCACCATCGCTGCCACCGCCACCGTCATGCGTTCAACTTCGACGCATAGAAAACTAGGCAATACCTCGCCCGATATTTTCCAATTATTCTAATATAAATATCGTTGCATCTGTCTTAAAAATCGTTTTTCAGAAGGCACCTACACCGGGGCGAGGGCCATAGTAAAAAATTACTTTGCATTTGCTATTAAAACAAATGCTCCACTTTAAAACTCGTCTTAATTATCTACAAAATCCAAAGGCCTGATTTATGCCTTATTAGACATTAGATATTTCAAGTAAAAAAATCTTAATTTATAAAATAATAATTAAATTCAGATCGAGCCCTCATTTTGCAAGTTATTGCTGTAATTATTATTTTCCTCATTTCACTATTAATCATCATTATTGCATTATCTTATCCGCGAATAGTCACATGTATTCGACAATTCGACACACTCCACATTTTTTATTGAAAAATACACAAAGGGGGTCGGAGCTTAATTGTATGCGCGAATCGTACGGCCAATACTGTACCGTAGCTACAGTTGGTTTGGCCAGACTACCTAGAACAATCTATGACATCAGATCTACATTGACCGCGAATAGCTTTAATTCTCTACTCACATCACTCTGCCAGCGGTAAGCAGCGGTTATAGTCTAATAATAAAAACATCTCAGACAGCCAAATAACTCCTTTAGGAAAATCGAGATCTGATATAACACTGAAAAAATAAGTTTCAAACTCTAAACCGACACGTAATTGATGTGAGATGAAACAAGGACGACATGACGAGTCTCTGTCCGTATGCTTATAAGACAAATAAAACAAAAGCAACCTAAGCTTTGTACATGCACCGCCAGACACACGCACAACTGATGTTATTGCACAGTTTGCCGTAAGATCAAATCTGCAAATGATTGTAACAAAATAAAGGGGTATAAACTTCTAACGTCGTCAACAATATTATTTTGCAAATGCAACATCATAATAAGACAATTACGTAGCGCTGTTTGATCCACTTGGTTCTAATCAAAACATTAATCTTGACTCGAAAACGTTGACCTCGAGTCTTGTACGTGCGGACGCAATACATAACCACATAATACTTTCTTCTTTATTCCAACTACATGACTTTATTTAAAGAACATAAACGAGCTGTTAAAGTGAGTCAATATAATTATAATAATGCTAGCTCATAAATAAATGGCTTTAAAAATAAATAAAATTCGGTAAGACCGATGTTTTCTACATCAAAACTTTAATGTGCAGCCTCAAAACATGTTGGCGAATAGTTCTTTCAATCCAAATATGGATTGAAAGAACAGTATTTATTTATGTTATGTTTTGAGGGTGCAAATCTCGACCAACTTACTTGCAACCATCATCTTAGTTTCTGACCGCTTGTCTATTATATACGTTTCACCGGAGACATTACATTACATTTGAATAAGCTAATTAGATATAAGAAACTAATGCTATGCCCTAACAGGGTTCATATTCTGGAACATTTTAATCTACCCAACACCTTGTAAACAACATGATTGCAATAAAGTTTATGATTTATAAAGCATGGTTTTCAAAAACCGAGAGACTAAATATCATAATTTATAACGAGATCCCGTAAACATTTAACACAAATGGGGCACTAAATCACTGTACCCCACTCTAGACGATTCAATTCAGTTTCCCGGAAAACTTAGCGAATTTTATAGATTTTTTATGGGATTTCGCTTCTGCCTTCATGCTCATCAACCAAGGTATCAACAAATTTATATTTGCGGTTTGCATTCGAAAGTGTTATTTATTTATTTATATCGTATATAATGTTCAAATCAAAACAGCAGTAAGTACTTTGTTTCTTTTCTGTTTTTTGTGGGATAACTCGGCAAACGAGCAGGCGATCCTCCTAATGGTAGGTACTCATCGCCGCTCATAGACATCTAATACTAAAGGAATTGCATACCTATGCGTTGCCGAGCTAAAAAAAGGGAGGGGAAAGAGAAAAGGAGAAGGAAGGGGACTGAGGGAGGAATCAGGGCCTCCGGCGCTCCACACTCACCGTACGGAACGCAACAGTAAGCTTTCTGCTACTTGGCGTCGATATTCTGTGGGAGGGTAGTACTTCCCCGATCGTGCCGACCCATTATGCTGGCATATAGACATGCCAGCGAGACACTACTACTAATTCTTCGAGTAGTCACTTCACATCCTAAAGGTTTTTTCATGCAATCTATCTCCATGTCAAATTTTATCGAAATCGGTTCGGTGGTTTAAACATGAAAACGTTAAATCAGACAAATAGAGAAAATTTATGATATTAGTGTTGATTTCATTATTAAGTACTTCACTTATCTATCTATCTTCTCATATTATGCCTTGGATTCGAACTCGAGATCGTATACTTACTAACATTAGCAGTTATTGGTGATGGCAGAGAAAACTCAAATCTGACCATTATCTTTGTATTCCCTGTCTGAAATTGCATACCTAAATTATGTTGTGGTATACTTAGCTAGCTAAATCATTCTCCTGGTGATAGTTACCAGTGTGTAAAACGAAATAATCACAACTTAGAAAAGAAAAGAAACTGATTAAGTAATTCAATAATAATTTATTAAGTATCAACAAAATAATACTGTTACTGTATTGTTGAACAAACTGTTTTGAACTGTCTGTTGATTTTCTGTAGTCACATTATGTACATAAGTGTATGTAACAAATGTGTTCACTGAAAAATCAATACTAATTTGCACGACACTTACGAAAACAAATTTTTTATTTGTATTTAAACATGCCACTATTATTCACGGTCTTTGTCACCAAATGTCAAAAACCTCTAGTTATGCGGGTTACATGCACGTTATCTTTAAACAATACATAACAGATTGGTTACAAGTGTGGAAAATAACTCAAAATCTTTGTGCTCCCTTTTCAAGAAAATCGTTTTGTTGGTACGAGTGGGTTGTCAAAAATATCCGCCAGCTCATGCTTACTGTGGGCTGTTATGTGAGGTTGGTAAAAGCAATTCAAACGTCGTTAGTTCGTCATATAAATTGGCTAATAGCAGGCATTGACTCTGTTCGGCACTCAAAAGAGTTCAACGCTCGTGGACTTGAGCTAGCTAGTCTCACGACTCTTTACACAATGGCTTTTTTGTGCATTCTTGCTTTTGGTTATGACATCACCTCGACTAGCAACTTGACGCTACTTTAGGTATCAGCTTTAAACATATGTTTTATGTAGGTGTAGTATATAGAGTCTCATTTATGATGAAATGTGGTGTGCGCATCTATTTTATCTTTTAAATAATTTGTGTTTTTTCTTTACAATTAAGTATAATTTATTATTATAATACGTACTTTATAATTTTATATAAGATATCATACCATCACGCCTGTATTAAACGAAGGGTAAGGCAGAAGTGTATTGATGTACCTACACCCACATTTAGCCGGTATGTTCAGGTCCCACGTGCCACGGGCGAGCCTATAGCATTAACCGGGCACTAATTCAAACTCCGAGCTGCTTATGAGAATTTCTTAGAAATAACCAATTACATTTTGCTCGACCTGGGAATGGACTGGGAATCGTAGCAGTCGCGCTAGCGACCGATAGCTAATAAGGCAGTCTAGACTAGTGAGCGGCAATTATCTATAAGATAAATATTATAATTTAACCCTAACTTACATATGACTGGTAACAATGAATAAGAATAACTTAATGTCACACAACATCATCATTATTATCAACCTATTTAATTGTCCCACTGCTGGGTCTGGGTCCCCTCTCAGAACGAGAGTCACACAATAATAAAATAATTAAATCTAACTTTATGATATTGTAATAACATTTGTAAAAAGTATATATAATATTGAGACCACAGACCTGTTTCTATATAGTTTGGATAGATAAAATAAGTTTCTGGACTGTAGTTAACTTTAGGAAATTATCACTTCCACGAAATGCTATCAAAACTGGAATACTTATCATCTCTTGTCTTTAAGGAAACGTTTAATTTCATGTACACATATAGAAAAAAGTCATTTAATAAACTTAATACCTCAACAGGTCTATAGAGACTTTAGTAATCCACCTGTATACCTTAGGTAAACAGTAAGTAAGAATACCTAAGGTACTACTTCTATCCTACTACGACCCCTACTCAGCAGTGAAAGGTAGAAAAAATAATTTAATAAGGACATTTTACAGATAGAGAAAGGTTACAAGGGTAGATAGAATCCAAGGATGACGGCTAACTTGTGCTGGATGATGAAATAGGACCAACCGAAAGTCAAATATTCCAGAAAATTGTAGACCTGTTTTTACAAACCACATAATTCGCATATTTCTGCAGAACTATTTCATATTTTCCTTGAAATTCTTTTTTCTTCACCAAATAAAATTGATACGTGAGTAAAAGAAAATAATTGCGTATTTTTGTTCACAATACTTAATACATAGTAGAAATACTAAAAAAGTTCGTGTGGCACAACAAAAGTTAAATTTTGTTAACCAATGTTACCTACAATCTTAAAACCGCAAGAGTTAAAGTCAATCACCAATCCTACTCGTTCCTTATATGGAGAAATTATTTTCCAAAATAAGACAATTTCATTTCATTTTACACCTAGGTATCACGGGATATGCGTAATAAGCAGGGTAGGACTTTTTTAGGACGCTAGAGGATTTTTCAGACGAGAGACTTTTACACGAAAAAACCTTATTTAAATACAATACTTTTATTATGCTTAGTCTCAATATACCTACTGCTTTCAAAACACATTTACTTTAATATCTACTAATTTCCATTACATGGATGATATTTTATTGAGGTGTCATAAATGGCTTATGAAGTAAAAAGTTCTGAATAGGCATGATGACAGTAAGCAAGAATTACTAAAATAATATGTTCATATACTGAAATATAATTAATATGTTTAGAAAAGAATATTTATTTTTATTTATAAGACGGGATTATTAATTTATTTGATAAAATAAAACTACAAAATACACTAGTCCGCCATGTTCAGTTGAACACCAATCAGATTCAATTACGTCACATCTATGTTGAACTGTCGCTGTCACGTAAATTTCGTACGAATTTCGACGATCTCCGCGCTTAAAATTGTTTATTATGTATTTCCTAATTGTATATTACTTAGCTTTTGTCCTACAACTTGTGTAAGAACTTATGAAGTAATGGAACAAAGGTTTACCAAGGCAAACAGCTCTAATTTGCCCAGAATTGATTTGTTAATGCTGGGACAGTTCCTGGTATTAAACAAAGAGTTCTGTTCAGCAGAATTTAGAATTGTTAAAACTACAATGTAAGTATTATTTATTATTATTTGTATTATACCTAATTACGTATAATACAAATAATAATAAATAATTAAAAAAATAAAATCACTTTTAAAAAGCACAGCTTCGTATGTTTAGTTTTAATAATGTTTTGATTTTATAAAATATGCTTTCCTATCGATTTCTTTGTTTTAGATCCTCCATGCCATCTTATGGGGACGACGCGATTAGCTACGTTCAGTTAAAACGCGATGGAAATCTATGTACTTATAGTTAAATCAAAAATCTGCCCAGAATACAGGGTCCACGTGAAGTTATATGCAGTGACGTTAATAGTTGACGAAGTAAAGGAAGAAGTTATATCGGTAGAATGCCATGACTGCGTTGCCTCACAAGGAGGCTGCAAACATGCCATTGCATTTCTCATGTGGGTCCATCGTAGGAGAGAAGAACCGATTATTCAAGTAGGTAATTTACGATCCATTCGGCGAGGCTCAGGCTCAGTCAGTGTCTCGCCTCGTAAGTTACTTGAATAATTGATTAAAAATTTAATGTAATAAAGAAAATCTATCGGGTAAAATCTCTCGAGCTATCTATGAACTTTATTTTAGTAAATAAAACATGATGTCAAATCATTTTCGGTTTTATTATTTTAAGAATAAAACCGAAAATGGAAGATAAAATTACAAAAAAAGAGGTATCTTTGTGAATTTATTCCATCGAGCCAACTTTATCAAATCGTGTTTCCCTTGTATGTGTTCCCTAGAATATATACTCAACAATATAAATTTATTTTCTCAGATTTTAATTTTACTATTTACTACTTAAAAAAAACATTTTTATGTGGGCTTTGCAGTACCACCCGACCTTAATCTCCTATTGTATACGATGTCAAAACATAGAAGTGACGTCATAAGCAGACGCCATGACACCAGGGACCGTTTTCGCGCTAATTTAAAAACATTGAATTAAAATCGCATTTTTGTATCAAAAACCTTTTTTAATTGCAGAAAAAAAATATTTTTCGGTAATAGTATATACATAAGAATATTTTAGATCAGTTTTTGAAAATCAGTCATCATGCCTATTCTAAACAGCTTCTAACTAGCTCATGCGTTGTAAACTAGCTCATACTTTTAGCATAAACACATTAAGTGAAATTACTTACTTACCAGTAAAACAAAAAAAACATTAGACAATAGCCAAAGATTATTCAATTAAATAAAACCCATACAAACAAAGTTTTAATCTCATGAAACAGCAATAGATACTCCATCCTCAATCAATCGTCAAAAGAAGACTTATAAAACCAGCGTGTCTAGTGCCTGTACGTAAGAAATTATTTATAATAGGAATTGGGATTTGAAGGTTTTTATGCACAGTTTGGTATCCGTCGGGACGTGCAAAAACTTTAGGAATATTTGGTGGAGGAGGCTCCGTGCCCTCGGGCGGCGGCGGTTACGTAAGTTCATCTATTTTCAAGGTCGAGGACATTGCTCCCAAATCGCTGATCGCGTCCTGCCGGCTAGTGGAGGGGAGCCTCCAACTGGCCAGTTTGGGCGTTCACTTCTTTTTTTCTAATACCGTCTATTATACACAGTGTTAGGTACTTTGGTCTGGTTTTTACATAACACACAAGGATTCGTATAGTTTGGTGTTGCTTGAAGTTAAACGCGATTCGGAATTTTAATTACGTTCCTAGATGTTTATCGAGTTCTTGTCGAGAACAAAGAATAGAAATGCAAATGCTATTACAGTTTTATACAAAAATCTTTTGTGTGAATGACTTTGCTGATTTAAATAAACAGTGCAACACAAAAAACTGTAACAATTAGTAGCATTAGAAAAGGAACGACTTTTGTGTGGAGCAGCTACTGTAGTAGGTAATAAATCAATGAGAAAGTTATCTGACAATTTACAACTACATTCTCCTTCCTTGGGGTGGTCATAGTAACTAAACAATGACACAAATTGACTGCGCACCCTTTCTTTTACAATTTGCTACTGCATAATAAAACTCTTTCCTGCACTTTTTTCTACAAACAAGTTAGAATGCGGGTTAGGACAATTATTGCTACTTTTAATTCCGTTTTTAATCTTTCTAAAGACGGCTTAATCTAAGTTAGGAAAACGCCGACTTGATAACACAAAACCGAGTAATACCAAAAAAGTTTTTTCGGGCACCACAATTGATAACTTATAATTTACTATACTAACCTTCAAGGAGGTTTTTTGACCAATCACTATTAAGAAATAGTTGAAACAAACAAGTGGTATCTTACTTTTTTAAAGTAAAACAATATGAACACGAAAAACATTTTTTACTTTTCTTAAATTGCAAGTATTTTTGTCGCAGGAAACATAAAAGTTCTGTGTCATTGTGTTTTTGTCATTGCAATGTGTGTTTGGGTGGAAAGGGACCGTTAGATTTTTTACACAGCCATTATAACGGCCACCCTTTAAAAAAACTTAAGGGTTCGGCAGGTAGAGCAAATCTTTTGATCAAAGCCTGCGATTAACGCTGCGATTGAGTATACATAATGTAGATTTTTTATTGTTCAGATGTTCCAAATTTCTGTAATGGGCCATACGTAACTGTAAAACCCCATTTCAAAAATTCTAACATTTACCTCTTTGTCGTTTGATCGTTTCTTTGATTGCGCCTGATAACTGAGCAGCGGAAGGCATATGGCACAAGTCATTGTAGATCATTGGAGATACGTACATACATACATACCATCACGCCTGTATTCCCCGAAGGGTTAGGCAGAGGTGTACTAATGTACACCCACATTTCGCCGGTATATTTAGGTCCCATGTAATAGGGGGCGAGCCTATTGCCATTAACCGGGCACAAATCCAGACTCCGAGCTGATACTGGGAATTTCATAGAAAAACTTAATAACACTTTGCTCGACCTGGGGATCAAACCCAGGACCTCTAGCGTAGCAGTCGCGCTTAGGACCACTAGACTAATGAGGCACGTAACTATATGTGCTATGTTATATGATTTGAAGGCTTTTACATTTCAATACATTTTCCTTTTTACCTGAAAATCTAGTTCTGAAGTCTGAATAAGTATTGTCTTAAATTGTTAGCAATAGCAAAAAAAAACAGCCTATATTCGTTCACTTCTTGAGGTAATAATCTGCCTTCGTGTTTGTTAATTCATTGCCGATTAAGCGTGCTCAATTGCTGCCTGTGTTTAAATGACTTGTGAAGTTACACTACTTATCACTCCAATATCAACACTTCACTGTCGTAAATCTTATACAGATTTTATAGCTTATAATTTGTATACTAATTTTGCATATATATATATATATTATTTTTACAGTATTATATTATTATTACAGTAGGTATATATATACTTATAACATAATATAATGACAGCAACAGCTAGGAAAAAAAATTATAGAGTGTTATGTATGTATTTAAAAAATACAAATAAATGATTTCATTTGATAATAAATAGAAATCTTCACACCAATAAATAACGCCACAGAGCTTAAGCTCATCTTCTCATCTGGCCGTGACCAGCCGCTAATGACCACTCTACCTGGCCGACGACAATTTCCATCATTTATCAACTCCCTATAAATTATTATGGTTCTAGGTCATATTTCGCCATAAGACGCCCTCCAGGAAGATGGAGTGATGATTTGCGAAAGATTGCTTGCTGGCAGAAACTAGATGTGAAAAGTAGAGGACAGGGTGAAATGGCGCACACTTGGGGAGGCCTACGTTCAACAGTGGACTAGTACAAGCTGATGATGATGATGAATAAAATAATGACGTAAAGCTTGCAGCAGTCCTAGGACTTGTGGCGTTATACACGATGCACTGATGTATACATACAAATCTGTACCGTACCATCTTTAGCCTAGCTGTATCTGCTACACGTGGCTTGGAGACATGCCAGAGCTCCGCCGGAGTTGCTTCAGGTTTTACTCAGTAAATGAAAATATAGATCCTAGCCTTCACCAACTTACAATTCGTAAGTGTTTTACGACAAGGTAAAATCTCTGCAGACCCTTGTGATGGGAAAATAACGCATAATACATTGGATTTGTAATTCTTACTTCAATTTTTATGCATGAAAGCAAAGTAAGTATTTGTTCTAACTAATATATTCAACAGCATCCGCTTGTTTATGTTTAGAGACTAGATAACAAAAAACACCTATAAATGTATTCCAAATATCCATACTAATAAAAGAGACTTAACGAAATCTGTTATCCCTAGTTAAGCTGCTTAACTTACAATTCGCTTAGATTGGTGCTTACTAATGCTAGCGAATTATGGGCATGGCTTAAAAAAATAATAATTATCGGATATAATGAAAAACAGCAATGTAAATGTGTGGTATATGTTCCATAATGCTTACACATTATTTTTGCATACAAGGTTGCTCTTAGAGGTTAAAAATATGTAGACATAGGAATAATTATAACTCTATTACCACTATATTCACTAATATAGTGGTAATAGAGTTATAATTCAATAGGCTCGCCCCCTATTACATGGGACCCAAAACATACCGGCGAACTGTGGGTGTACATTAAGTACACCTCTGCCTAACCCTTCGGGGAATACAGGCGTGATGGTATGTTATGATCGAGAGGTCTTACAATAACTCTAGTACACTTACTAGAGTTATTGTAAGACCTCTCGATGTCGCGATGGTACATAATGATAGGGGACCTGATAACAGTTAGCAGGAAAATATGATAAAGTAATAATCAAGTATTCTCTCAGAATATAACTAAAAATTCTCCGAAAACAACGTGCTCTTATAAAAAGAGGTATGAAATTGTTGAGAACTACAGAATTGTACAGAGATCGTTGCTCTTTACCGCTCGGCTACCTCCATCAGCCTCGAATCGTTTGTTATGATGATCCTGAGTATTCTTATTATTTAACATCGTTGCTCATATTCACGCATTTCTCTTATTACTTTAGAAGTAAGTGAACTTTATTAGGTACTTAATCTCATTTTGTACAGGAGTAAATGGGCTCCTTTCAGTCCGCCTAATGAATATATTGTTAATTTATTTTTTTTCAATCTCAATAAAGTCTAAAACATAAAGGTGCACTACATGGAAACCTCTTCTACGTAATCGCCAAAATAGATGATCATGATTATTTTTACTGTCTCAATAATTGACGAATTCATCGATTTTTTTTTTTTCTTTTTTAGAAATACCAACTAAATCAGTTTTTAAAGGGCAATTAATTTAGTTCTGATGGTAAGTAGTCATCACCGCTCGTAGACACCGAAACACGACAACATTGCTGATGTTTTGCGGAGCCTTAAGAGCCCCTTGCGGACTGTGGTTTTCACTCCAAACAAACACTAAGATGCTTTACGACAACTCCGAGGGTTGTCGCCAGCCAGTCAGACCCTGAAAGGTCCTGCCATGGAGTTAGTACTTAATATATTTTCTCGCCTCTTATGAGATACCTATCTGAATGACAGTGAGAAATTATATTCTATCCAATCGGGGTAAATATTGATTGTGCAATGTTTATTAACTCACCAAAGGTTTGGGTCAATCTAGCTATAATAATTATGTACTTAAACTTAAGAGTTAGTTGAAGATTGCTAATAATTCCTGTTTTGTGGTAACTTACCTCTGACAAATATTTGCGACCACGCATAATATTATGACACTATCACTCGCTATCTCTTTTGTTTTTGGGTTTGAACGACCACTACAATATGAATGGACAATTCCGTACAGCATGTTTTAAAATAATATTATTCCTTTTGCCACAAAACATTGCTTTGTGAAACTTGATTCTTATATTTATTAGTTAGGTCTTGCCCGATAAAAACACAAAAGGTATCTAAGACGGAACATTAAAACCTCAGATCAAATAAAAAGAAGTGAGTTGTGTGTTGTACACCCTTAGGCTTAGTTTTAGCCGGCCTCACTTCTTTGTTCGCAAAGCTCCATCTTAACTTTTTATTTGATCTGAGATTAAAACCTTTTGAGCGCTATTGTTAGTAGGAGCGTCGATTTGCACCATAGACTATAATTGCTGACAGAGCAAATTGTGCCTTTAGATGTGGGTAAAGTCGCAGGCATAGCTAAGCATAATAAATATTGGAATGTGCCGAATGGGAATAGGGAACCGCACATGATGACGTCATCGTCGCGCAGGTGAAGGTTCCCGATTATTCGGCTAATAGAACCCAATAGACACGGTTCCAAATTGATAAATAAACGTTACAGTATAAAAATGCAAAAGCGCTGAAATTTTATTTTTTTAACATTTATATAAGGTTTTCACAAAGTTTTTTGACTTACCATTTATCAATTCGAATGATAATCAATTACCAGAAGACAAGTATTTGTCTATACTGTTAATTTCAAATGGTCAAAATTTAATTAGGACCTAGTCTCAAAACAATCTTCCATACAAATATTATTTATTATAAATGGAAAATAATTCACACAGAATTATTATTATTTTGTCTGTTTATTACGTTTCACGCTAAAAGTGCTGATCCATTTTGATGAATTTTTGAGTATTGAGATTGGACCTTACAAAAGAATACAGACCTTTAGGATATACCTTTTATCACAAAAAGCCCTTTGAATGGAATGGAAATGTCAATTTCCATTGCATCTACGATTCGACAACATTTTTGAATGGAATTAAATTTTCTTTACCAATTTTATCGACTAAACTGCCTTAGTCTAGTACAGTAAGCGCCACAAGAAAGGCTGAGTCTTGAGTTCAGTTCGCAGGTCCAGAAAAGTATTACATTAGGTTATTCGATTACATCCCCTCGTAAAATACGGGAAAACTGTGGATGTACACTAGTACATCTCTGCCTAACCCTTCGAGAAATATGGACAGGATGGTATGTAATCTATTTAAAAGTTTTAAAAAAAGTCTCTAGTACTATCTAGGCAAGCTCCCTGGTTTCCTCAAAAGTTTCTGATACTCACATACATACACACATATCATCAAATATTAGACAAATGATAATTATATGATCAAGGTTCAATGTGAATGTTAAACAACAAGCTTATTACCATTTTGGAACTTACACAAGTCATTATTCGATTTCCCAATCGAGACTGCTACGCAAGAGGTCTTGGGTTCGATCCCCAGGTCGAGCAATGTGTTATTATTACATGGGACCTAAACATACCGGCCAACTGTGGGTGTACATTAAGTCTACCTCTGCCTAACCCTTCGGGGAATACAGGCGTGATGGTATGTACACAAGTCATTCAACGAGACTCTATTAATAAAGTATAGAAGTTATTACAGTGCATATAGAATAATAAGTAATAGTAAAAGATGTGACATGTTTAGTCGGTAAAATACTACCTTTTATGGGATTATCCCGTTATATTGATAGTAATGAATTTGCGGCTTTTTGGATCATTTGCAGGATCTGTGGCCACAGTACATGAATGTGTTGAACGTGTTAATGATAAAATTACAAACTGTCGTAAAAATAATCTAGGTTTAAAGAAATTTATTCTTAGAAAGACATTATTTATCATAATAGAATCTTTATTTCAATGTCTAATATTAGTTATGTTTAGTCATATTATTATCTTTGCCTAGCAACGTGATTTCTCATAAAGTTCTGAAGATATTATGGTGGATAAGATGAATCCAAGTATCCTTGATTCAGAAGCATTATAATTGAATAACAAACAGGTCATGGATAATAAGTTGTGTATTTGTATGTATTTGTTTTTTTAATTTGTTTGCATGAACATCAAGCATTGACTGCCTCATTAGTCTAGTGGTCCTAAGCACGATTGCGACGCTAGAGGTCCTGGGTTCGATTCCCACGTCAATAAAGGTATTATATGATATTGGTTTATTTCTTAAATCTCTTTGGACAAACTTTAGCCTCGTCATATTTAATTCTTGAGGTCTTATGAGAACAGAATTCAATTAACACCTAGCGGTCATGTTTGCGCGCGATCTGAACTGATTTCAGTTTCAGCGAAATCGATGTGTGAATTGGGTAAAACATTATTTTGACACTTGTACTAGATTATCTTGTCGATACGGGAGTAAGATTCAATGTCAGCTTCGACCATGGCATTGGAGTGAGGGAGGGAGGTGGGGAAGTGCGCGGGAGGAGGTGCGCCATGGGATTCCGTCTCGCTCTTGCGCAGCAGTTCATTCACCCGTACGCGCGGCGAGTGCGGAAGAGCAGCGTTGCGCGAGCGCAGGTACCGAGGCGGACGGACGCTGTACACGGGTAGTCGCGCAGGAAAGACGTCTCCGACCATGAACCGAGCTATATTTTATCAGTTATCCGGAGGTGTCGGTGCGCCACGCCGTGTCGCAGTACGCTCCAACATGACCCTCTAATTTTACGATACTCAGTGACGTTTTGCATTTAACTAGACTGAAAGCAACATAGATCTCAAGATAAGACTTATTTTTATAATTTTCTTTATTTTTAAGTGACGGTTTTACTGTGAGGTGTGGATTTATTTTTAAGTGTCAGTGAAAACATAAACAAACATTTCCCATTAGGATTTTACGATTTGGATTTTCTTCTAATTCTTCATCACATCAGGATTGTACCCCTAATGGTTAGTATACAAATAAATAATTATAAGATAACTATTAACATAAACATAAGGTTTGTAATCATTACTAATTATAACACTTACGATTTTCTTCGCGCAATCAAAAGACATCAACGCGCGTCTTAGCGAAGGAGCTAATAATAAATTAATATGATTATGATTTTAAATTGTAACTAGCAGACATTTACTAATATTCTAATTACTAAACTAATTTAATAAAGCTTTTTCTACTTACACAATAAATAAATCTTACCTCAATTGAATAATATGCTGACCACGTTATAAATACATCTATCCCGAGTTCTCTTTCTTATTTAGATTTCAATACATTATTATGGTCATTATTAAAAATATTATATTGAAATCCGTACATAATTGAAACTTGTTTACTGTTGTAGCGATACTAATCAATTAATAACTAACACCTTACTGAAGTTATGTAAATTCTCATACCATTACATAGGTATATCTTTCTAATATCCTACGAGTATAGCGTAATGATAAATTTATCCGCATGGAAGCAGCTATTTCAAGGGGGGTCCAGTTTTTTTGGGCAATTACAGAAATCATAACATGCGAGGCCATCACGCACACTCGCGCAACTATTGTTGTTGCTTCGTCCCGGGAGCGCAAAAACAAAGCCTTGAACTTGTCAAGTTCAAATTCAAGGCGAACATTTAGCACACGTGATCTACCTACGCGAATATTACGTAATTCATGCAGAGGTTTATGTAATACGTGTATTAATTGGTTACATTAACTGATTTACCAATTGCAATTCCGTATTTAGTAATAATAAATATTACGTTAGTATTTTAATGCCCTCACATCATTATAAATTTAATATCAATGGACTATTTGTCTAGTTGGCAACAAATATTTTCACCTTTTAACCTTCATACATGCTTAAAGTATTTAAGTAGCATAAAATGACAAGATAGGTGCACAATTAACATGAATAAATAGGAAGATCTCCGCTCCATTCTGGCATATAAATGTATATACCAGATATTACCGTCAAATAGTTAAATTATTAAAAGCGACAAAAATCATTTTTAGACTGATATGTATGGAATGAACGACTGAATTACCGCAGTCATAATAATATAAGCTTAATACATAAAAGCAAAGTATAAACATAAACGCGCGGGCGCGTTTGTAGATGGCTACGAAAAATAATAATGTGAAGTAGCAGCAAGCAAAACTGATACCAAACGCAATCTCAAAGGTAACAAATTAGCATGCGCGCCAGTCGCCGCGGTTTCGGCAATGACAATGACAACGACCGATGATATAACAGAAGGCTGTCAAACCCGTGAAAACTCGGTCATTGAACCGCGCGCTCGCGACAGAGCCCCACTTCTCGACGCTTTCGCTCGCGCGATTTTTACATCTACGCAGCTTATCATAAAGTCTAATTTGTATATGAAGATAAATAAAAAAATATACAGTTACGAATTGGACTGAAAATCCGTGACGCAAGTATATGATAATTATTTCTTCAGATTATTGGAAGACTTTTATTTTGTAGATAATATCGATAATGACGTAGGCTCTACGAGTTGCATGAATTGAATATTTACATCACACCCATATCCCCAAAAATGTAGGAAGAGATTATTTACATCCTCGGTACATCGGTATGTTTTTAGGTCTCAGGTAATAGGGGTCCAATATACTTGTATTTACCATCAAACGATACTGCGATACACATATCTTAACTCTAAGCTGATACTGAAAATTCTATAGAAAAACCAAATATCAATTTGCTCGAGTTGGGAACCTAACCCGGGACTTCACACTTAGCAGCTACTATTGTGACCATTAGGCCAATGAGATAGCATATTTATAGTCACAACGTTGATTTCATCTTATTTACTTATTGTTTATTTAAATGTTTAAAGAGCTGCTTTAATAGCAGAGCTTAACGGCAAACCACGCAACTAATAACCATGCAAAAGATGGCAAAATGACCAGAATAAATAGCCATAATTATGGGATACCACGGGATCATATCCCATGGGGCTTATTGGTCAGTATTTAATTAGTTTGGTTATTGTGGATATAGTAGAACGGAATTATATACTTAATAGAAGCTTAAGTGTCCCTGGGTCATACATCCAACAAACGAAAATTGAAATTGAAATCAGTGAACTCATTGCCATCATTTTGGTTTAGTGTTGTCATGGGTGTGCCAGGAAGGTCCTTGATGGGTAGAAAGTAAATGTTGAGTGCAGGCAGCGCGCGTGGTAGGCGGGGGTGCGCGGGTGGCGGGGGGCGAGGACGCGAGCGCTGTAATGCGTGGAACCTGTTCGAACAACGGTACCTCCGTATCGTGCCCCGGGCGCACACGCACCCATTATGTAATAAGTAATAACCTTTTCCTCGCTCGACTGACTCGTCCCTTCAACATGTGACCTCAACTTTCAATAGCGATTTGTTTGTTTATGTTAGGTATAGGAAGTTAAATGAATACACAAAATGTTAATATTTTTAGGTTTTAAGGTTCCATACTGCATAATGGATAGACGGAAGCAGGATCACTTTATTGTCCATCCGTCAGTTTGTCTATATGTCAATATCATATCAATATAAATTAATAATGATCACTAAGGTCTCTCTTCCTTGAAGCATTGATAGCTTACTGATGTTACTATTGGGCGAATCCGAGGCACGCTCCTCTGACTCTTTATCATCATGTGCGTATTCATAAATCATTATCACTTCTTTAGAAAGGTGAAAGAATTCATCTTGAGAAAACCTTTATGCCAGAGAGATTTTATCAACGGTGTGTATAGTCTGTCAACCCACAATAAGCCAGCGTGGTAGACTATAGCCCAACCACTGAGGATGATAGTGTCTTTTAAAAATTTATTTTAAAACCAGGAGTCCTATTCACCAACGGATCATAGAGGACTTTGCTGTGACATACAATCTTAAGAATAAGCCGAAAATTAAGGGTAGGTACTATTAATTTTTATGTGGAACAAGTTATATTAACTAATTTCACAAGAACCATAAAACCTCTGTACAGGACCGTAACACAAACGTATTTACGTTTTTTTTTTCATAATCGATAATGCAACATATTGTTACTAAGTTCGTTAATTGGTACTGATCTAGATATAATGCATTAAAAGCCTTACAGTTACGAAAATAACTTTATCCAATCACAACGCTTACTCAGCAAACATTTAATTCGTTTAAGTATACAGTTAAATGCCTGAATACTGATGATTCACTTGTTCCTAGCAACTAAGTAAGCTAATAGAAACGATCAACTTTAACTACCGAGATAAAGGGATATCAACTTACAAATTCACATGCAAAACAGACAAGCCTTGCATTCATTTAAACCCTGGCTCAAAGCGAAAATCAATGCAAGTGTTTCCAGCCGCCTAACATGATAAACATTGATTATTCCGTATAAGTTATGAAAGTAAAGTTGCAGGAAGTGCAATAGCACGTGTTTATAAAAAAAATTATGACAGTGTGTCCCACATGCATATGAGCTAGCTATAATATGTATGCCACCAGCCTTCCGGTGGCCATCCAACGGTTACCGCACCATAATTCATAGTTAATAAATATACTTACTAGTAATAATACTAGCGCTTTTCATCTATTTATTTTTGTAGCTACGGTCGTAATAGTGGTCAAACAAATCACATAACTTCTTTTATTAACTTAAGACATATTTGACATTGAAGTACATTAAGACTAAAACATAAAAAAATGCTTACATAATGTTAAAAACGTAATAAAAATAAATCTTTATTTAGATTGGCAACATGACCGAAAATAAATCGAAAACTATAGCTGTACTTATAGGGCTAAGATTTTTCTAGACCTTAGTTTTCTTATATACCCTAAGAAACAAATTTATTTCACTGTCTGAAACATAAATAACTTGATTAAAAATTAACTTAGCACTAAATGAAAATTCCTTGAAATTAGTCAGCATAAAAATAAAAATCGAAATTGAACAATACAGACAATATTTTCATTAACAGAATACTTATTTATGCCAGTCTGTAGGAATCAAGCCTGCAGGCGACGGTGCGTCCCGCCGCCGCCGGGCTCTGATTTCACCCTCCTATTTTTTATTTTTTATCGATACAACCTAACGGTAGTGCGATGTAATAGGTGCTGCATGAGAAACATGCAAGCCAAGCATGTAAAGATTTATACTGTGACGGATTGCCGGTTTATAAAAGAAGAGTGCTCAGACTGCACCGTATATTATATTATAAATAGCCAACACTCTAAAAGAGCATTACATTGCTACCGTTATCAAAATGTATATTAAATGATTGAGGAATAGATGGCATGTAAGTACATACATCGGCGATATACAAAAAAAATACATTCTTCACTTAACTATATTAATTTTCATTAAATAAATCATAGTCCTTATTTAAATATCGTTTACATTTTATTTCCGTTCGGATCAGTTACCTACTGATTTATACCTAGAATTAAATAATATTCATTCAACTAAACAAAGTTTTCCTCTCACGATTCACCGGCCACTTCTATGAAGAAAACTATGTAGAATAATTCTGCATAGGTACTAAAGCAGTTCTGTAATCCAGGTCCTATTGATCAGCACATTGTTTTTGCTTAGCGGTATTTTTCTATGCGTGTTGATTCACAATATCATGAATCACTATAGTCGTAAACCTTATTAGACGGTATAACCGGACGTTTCTATGATTTTTAGCAAACAAATTTGCAGGTGTACTCTAAACTCAGAGTAACAATGAATAGATGATCATATTTCATATCCAGTTGATAGTCGTCTCAAACAGATCTAACGGTACTTCCCCACACAAAGGCTCTGCAGTCCCGTCATATTTTTTTCTGGATATCGAGGCCTACCTGCGATTTAACTATACACTTGACGTTCCTTTTATTATTTTTTGTGATGGTAGTCACCATAGATAATCTCTTTATAACGTGTTCTGATTAAAATATCCCGTTTTAAGTGCCTATTTATATTTTTATACCTATATTTAATAATATTTTTTATAATATCCTCGTGTGTGTATTTAAATATAATAAGTGTTAATTACAAATGTAGTATGTAGATTTGGTAGTCTGCGGAACCCAAAACTAACAAAGGAAAGTAAACCGTCGATGCGGTTTGTTCGATCGATGAAAGTAAAGGCCTGGGTAGACGGTCGAGGAGTCCCGTTAGCCGGCCGAGCTCGGGCTCACAGAATACTAAACGCTGACACACTGCGCGGCTTTTGACCCTCGCCACATTCTAGTCTAGTACTTCAACACCTCTGTGCATCGATTCTCCTACCTTACCTTATTCAGTGTTGCCTCCTTTACAAACGCATTCAAGTTACGATACTTAAAAAACTAATCTATTCTATTAGGGTTCATTCTAATAATATTTTTTAATCTTCTATGTAATAAAATGCATTTAAAGAGCCTCTACGACTAAAGATTACTGTCTGGCGAACCTTAAGTAGGTACACAGCCTCGACTGTCTGGCCTTTTTTTTAAACGACTCATAGCTCATACCAATAAATTAGAGAAAAAACAACGGAGTTATTTAAAACATATACCCAAAATATTACTAAATCTTGCGACCACGACAAAAACAATTGTTGTGGGTAAAAATTCACCCACCGGACTAACCTTGGAATATCCATTTGTCAAAACATAAACATGTAAATAAAAAACACCGTTTTATTACAAATGGTTGTCTTCGAACTGTTTTCCGTCCTTCCTAGACTTGCGTTTTTTTTTAACGTAAGGCTCATTGTTATTGCCATTTAATGTTTTCTTAAAAAACACAAACTATTCAATTTGCTAAAAGCAAGAAACGCAATTTGTGCAAATGGCACTTTTTAGTGCGTCCTATTATGTTACTGACGTAATTGGCCATAAAAGTCGGCGGTGCGTTGTTTCTTAAATACCTTTCCTATCTCGACGACCTTCATTATAATATTGAACAATCACACAAATGGTCCGACAAAGGAAATTGCACACTTTGTGCTAAAAGTGAAAATTACTTACAAATTATAAAAAACATCAAAGGAGAGGTAGGGCGACGGCGGGTGTCGAGGGATTAGGAATTTAGCCAGACTTATCGGCACATTTAGTTACATGCTAGCTATGCTGATAGGGATGTAGGAGAGGACAACGACCCTACGCAAAATTCGCTGCATTGGGCTAGGTCTAGTACATGCGCGTATGTAGCGGTATCAACGCGGAAGCGTGGCGAGCAGGAGCGCGCTATGCAACCGGTCCCAGCCAGAGCGGGAAAAACGCATGAATGAGTATTGAAGCCTTCCCCAAGAAGGGGGAAATCGAGTTTGCACTGCGGCCACCAGCACTTGCACAGATATAGACGAGCCCTATACATTATACTAAATAGGATCAATAGTGCTTTACCATCAAAACTTTTAATGCAACCACAAGACCAAGACTTTCATTCTTCTTACTACTCTTCCTAAGGAAATTTAGTGATCACTAAATTAATAGTAAATCTAGGTAATTAATATTTGTATGGAACGGGTTTTAATGACTCAGCTAAAGTTATTTTTTATGTATCAACTTTACAACATCCTAAATCTAGCCAATACTGTCCCTTACTATACTTCAGCATGCAAAGATTCATTTATCTCGCAACCCATTGTAATGTAATGCTCTAGCATTGTTCCCGTAAAGGACGGTAAACCAAGTGGAATAAAATTTCAATAATCTTAACATTATCTAACAACCTCATCATAAGCATTGTCATTAATCATTCTTAAGAAATGATACAATCAAGAATACCTATACTTTTTGTGCAACTGCAATTGCAGGTGATATTTTTAATATTCATAATATAACTTTATATTGTTTTTGTCACTAAAATACAATAAATCATAATTTATTAAATATTTCGTATTCCCTTATTCCAATATTCCTATTACAAAGATAAATAATTCTTATTAAGCTGTTAAAGTTTGTTTTACAAGCCTAAAGAAAATTTGTGATGTGATGTCAACGACCGTGTGCCCAATACTTGTACAGAAAACGCATTTCCCGGCGCACACGAGCGCAGCGTGCGATTTATTCGCGCGTTGCGCGGCATCTCGCTCGCGCCTCGCGCCGAGCGCCGCCGGGTGGCGGGGGCTAGCGCTGTGGGACGAGGCGGCTGCGGCCGTTCACCCCGGAAGATTCAGTGTTTTGATACCGCTCGAAAGCCTCCGCCACCGCTGGAAAACTGCATTTTCTTTGATGCGCTTCGCTTTTCACGCTCTAATTGACGGACAATCGGATCATTTCGTTTTTTAAATGCACAGTTTGTCTCAAACTATATTGATTAGCCACTGAATTTGGATCAGGCAGTTTATTTTTATTTTTTATTAAAAAATAAAACATGAGTAAGATCTTTTCTATTTAAATTATAAAGTTTACTAAAGCATCTGATTCTTGTTAAAATATGTATAAACCTAGATATCAACAATTAGAAAAAAAAAAGAAATTAGTTAACAAGTATTCAGAGATAATAATTATTGTTATAAATAGAAGTGAAATAAATTGACCAATTTAATGGTTTATGCGTTTTGTCCGGAAGTCTTATTACAAGAAATCCAAATCAATGAAGCTTTGACAAGTGCGTTTAGAAGCAGATGTGTCGTAAGTCTGCAAAATACAATGTTTGGGGTAGGTCTTGGAGTAGATCACAAATAACCAGACGTAGGGTAGGTCGCGGTAACCGAAGGGTGCGAGGCTGTATGTCAGCAAGGCAATGCATTAGTAGGGTGTTCGAAATACCTACATCCGTATTTGCATCAGTTATTGTAATATATTTAATGATAAGTAACTTCTACACCTACATTATCGGTATCGATAGTGAGACTATGACACCCTCTTAATTATATATAAATAAATATACATGTACTGGCGGCCCGCCCCGACTTTGTCCAAATTGAATGTATTAGAATTTGACAGCAACGCCGTCTATTAAATGAATCATTGGTCCAATTTTGAATTTACTATTCCAACCATCCAAGGACTTGATCAAACACATCAAACACACACATTATTTATCAAAATCAGTCCTGCGTTAAGGAGTAATTCAGTGACATAGAGAAGTACTTGTCTAGTTATACATATTTTTTTAAATTTATATACTTAGTTAAAAAATACAAAAATAAACTCATTGGCGTTTTACCGTACATCATTGTCATCGACTACATGATTAGGAAAAATAAACAAAAAAGATATAAAAAGCGCCATGCAAAATGCATCACTTACATTTTAATCAACTAAGGAATAGCTTGACTTGAATTTACCTTCTTAGAGACTGAAACAAATCTACGTTTACATCATGAAACATGGAATAATAATAAAGAAGATATTCTCAGTTATACGCCAGAACCGCACTGTGGAGATGATATACGGACAAGCTACATAAAACATACTGAAAAGCAAAGAGCCAAGTTGTGTAAAAGGTACAATGTGCGACGGCCACGGCTCATTCGAACTCATTGAATAGGCAACGGTAGTGTCGACAGACAAACGCCTGCTCCTTTATACTAGCAGAGAAGTTTGCAGCTGTTAACAGATTACTGGCTGTAAATAGTGAAATCAATATTGTATAATGGTAGGCGGCAGGGTGCGGCGTGGTGGCACCGGAGAGCGGGATGCACCCTTACCACGAAATGCATTTAGTAAGTTTTCACGAAAATACCTAGTAAGTTAAAAAAAACTCACTATTCAGAAAGAAAAGCTTGACTAGCTTTAGGTTCAGTACGGTGATAATAATAGAGTTTATTGTTTAATTAAGGGTTCAATCGAGAATCAGAGGTAAGGGTGCGTGTGCAGGCTGTGTCGACGACCCGTGAGAGTGAAAGCGTGTTCCGGGGAGGCGCGCAGGCCGCCACCGCCGCCCGCCCTGCATGGCTTTCGCTGCCGTTCTCACGAGACTCGCGAACACGTTGTTTTCAACTTTTATTAATTAGTACTCTATAAGTTGTATTTAATATACTGAAAGATTTTTAACATAATAAACAAAAAAAATGCCATCTAATTGCTATTTTGCTTATATGCATTGCCTTTATTTATTCATAATGTAACGCATCTTAATTTGAATTTTAATATGTATTGCATTATGAATTAATGTTATTCAAAAAGCGAAAATTTTAAGTAGAGACTTATTCGTTGAGTCAAAAATCTTCTTCAATTATATCATCGACATCAAACATTTTAAATTTGGTGCAGCTTTTGTGGCATACAATTAGTAGTTTTTCCCGCGACTGCTCTCGCGATCATCGTCACTAAAGTGTTTGCGGGGATCGAGAGCACGGTCACGGCGCGCGCCGCGGTCGCCACACTACGGAAGTAATGAACTTGAATGCAGTCCGCGGTCGCAATGCGCTGCGCCGTCCTGCTCTCCTCTAACAAGAGAATAGGAGGCGCGAACGTGACGTACTCACTGCATTTGCTGTCAAATTCGTCCGCATTCTCCGTCACAGGCCGCTTTCGTCGTCGATGCGTTTATCGGAACGAGACGCGAATATGTGTGTCGATTGCATTCTCATCGTCGTAAAAGTGCATCTAGGTCGGTGGCAAAGCGGCGCGGCTGAGTCGGGTTAGTGCTCCGCGCTCGCCGGCTAGACGTGAGGCAGGTCGGCAGCACGGCGGCCTCCGCGTTGCATAATGCGCACCGCGCTCCGCCGACGAGCACGGCGACAGCACGAGTCGGCGGCGACCGCGCTTGCCAGCCGCTGAGTGCGCCGCGCGGACCCCCGCACCACGGACATGAGAGCGGCGCGCCGGCTGCGGCCCCTCGTCCCACTGCTGGCACTCCGCATCCTGCTCGAGTACCTCAAGTCGCTCCACCTCGCACCCGCCTCATAGGCAATACCAAAACAATATTTATGCACCAAAGACGATAATAATACTCTTTGTTTATTCGCGGTAATACAAACATAAAATGCGCAAACTATGAACAGTATTTCAAGAATTCCATGAACGATGAATTATAATTGTGAGTATTGCTAATATTTTTAACCATCTCTATAAAATTACCCTATTCCTTGGCTTAGCTAAGTTTCTAGAGTTTAAGATTTATTTCAGCACATATCGCACCCTTAAAAATAAAAAGATGTAACTCAAAAACTACAACTTGTGGGAATCGGCGATTAAAGTTTTCAACTTGTTCCGACTTGTCTTTGATTCAAAGTTTTAGACCACTTACTAGGTATTTAGATTTTGACGTATCGAGACGGCTGTTGAATTCTACCTAATCTTTACGCAATGATTAAGCGTTTTATTGTAAAAGGTCAAAAATCGTAAATTTTGAGTTACATCTTTTTTTTTTTAAACGAGCGATATGTTAGTCTGAATTGAACTCTTAGAAGTATAAAAAGTGATAAAGTTTTGGTTAAAGAGGCAAACTTTGATAAAATAGAACGACTATTTGTAGAGTTGTAGGTATGTGCTAATTTGAGAATTAATTAATCGTCAAATTCCGTCATACAATTACCTAATATTATAACTAAATTAGCATACATAAATAACATAATCTTTATCTAGGCAATAGGTACTCGCGACTATTTGTAGTGGAAATATATACACGGTTTTAAATGTATTATTAGCCTGCAAGGTTAGTGTTCCCGTTGCACTCTTGCATGGCTATGTTACATTATGTGTATAATCATTACAGCTATTTTACAACACCACTATTTAAGATTATTCGATACATGACCTTGTCCTCTTGGCTTACACAATACAGATATTGTTTTCTTCCGTAAGAATTGAAAACAAAAGTGTTTCAAACTTTCAAAATATGAATAGGATTTTCTTCAAGATTACGTAATTCATAATATGCCTTAAAGACACAGAATCCCTATAATTTTCTGAACAACTTTCGCATATTGAATTATTGATAACTTTACGTGTATATGATATCATCGTTATGAACTCCAGTCAGGAAATAAGAATTTAGATAAGGGAGCCTTGTAGAGTCCGAAACAAACCGAAGATCAAAACAATCAATTCATCACATTATATTAATCACTGAATAATAAACAATATTCAACGTCAACGCACCTCGATAGGGTTAGGCTCACGGAAACGACCATTTCTTTCTCTCACATTTATATATATTATATTAGGGAGGAACTCATTATTCAGCCTTTAGGCAATAAAGATTTAAGACTATGCTATTAGTCTCAAAATGTTTCGAAAAACGTTAAATTTATGAATAAGCATATTGCGTAGTCAAACCAAGACTCTTCGGAGGTAAAGAGAATAGAGCTAGACATTAATAATTATGTATATTGAAAACCGTTAATGGCGTTTACGGTTAAAAGCTACTTAGGTCTTCACTGAATAAAACCACAGGTGTCATATGCTATCTACTCATAGGCTAAGAGTGTCATGCTCATGAGTGTTGGAAGTATGCACATTGTAAACGCTGCGTAGATGCAGGCATTGTATAGGTAATGTGTAGGCCCCATGTAGGCCCGCGTAGGACCCGCGTAGCCACCGCGTAGGCCCCGCGTAGCCACCGCGTAGGCGCGCGGAATTCGGCGGCGAAAACAAAAGATCCATCCTGATTTCGGACATCGACTTCCGAAACTGTTTTGGAGATTATTTTATTATAGTTCGAGGGCGGTTTTACCCGTTTTTATATGAAATTCAATGTATTTTTGTGGACCTAAGTAGGATAAAAACCCGATTGTCTATCTTTAAGTACTGTAATTGGTCCAAGACCGTTGTATTTAAATAAATAAAATCGATCGGCGATTCGTATGAGATGTTAGGTATATTCAAGTAGTAATTCGCTTTAATTAATATACATAGAGAAGCCTGTAGCTAGGCCCACATAGGACCCAATTATCGCACACGATAATATATAGCCCATATTATTAAAGGATAACGTTTCAGAAATTTTCGATTTCAAACAAATATTTACTCATTATAATATTGGTATAATAGTAAAAATAGACATCATTATAGATATATAGATAATGATGTAACTGCATACATAGAAGTAAGCGCTGGTAACCCTAGCGTCGTCGCAACGTGCTAGCATAAAGGGCAAGTTCAAGAGCGAGCGCATCATGCGCGTGCCCAAGGTTGCTTCCTGGTGCGCGCGCGGCGATGCGCGCCGCGGCGGCCGAACACTAATGCTACTGTGTGATAGTTATGCACTTTACGTCGCGTGGACAGAATTGAAGATCTATAATTTACGCGTTAAATACTCGTATGTTTATAAACGGATATTGCAACACTGACATTATCTTATTACAATTCGTTTCTTTTTATTATCAATCTCAATTCTCATTTGTAATAAACTTAATTGACACAAAATTCATACATATTTACAGTGCACAATTTTCAAATTCTTTAATGATTTATAAATACTGACGAGCAAAATTAATAAGCAAAAGTGACACTTTCACTGACAGATTTATGTAATTCTGCGATAGAAAAACAAATACATAAATTATGTTTATATAGAATAAAATCGAATGTAGTGTCAGTGTTATCACTCAGTAGTACTTGCGTAGTGGTTGCCAGGCAGGGTTGCGTGCGACGTATGTGACATTGCGCGGACGCATTGCGCAACGCGCACTCACGGTCACGTGCAGGCGCCCCCCTCCTGCTACCCACACTAATATACAATCCCTCGTGGTGCTACACCGTAAACATCCACCGGTTATGTAAAAAAGAGTCTTGTAATTAAAGGTATAATTTTCTGAATTCAAATGACTGTCTGTCATTTATCAATATTTTAATTTACTTTAGTTTTTTATCGTCGTGATTAATACGTTAATACGGGTGTTTTTAATAGAATTATATGGTATTGTTCATAAAAATAAATAAGTCCTTATATAATTTTATGTGATATATTAATAAATTGTGACTCTATGTTATACTAAACCCACACTTAATTACTTATACAATGAATAGAGTAACCAGATCTTGGATTACAGGATCCAAGAAGAATAGATTTTCTAATATGTAATAATATTTGTTATTTGTTGCTTGACGGGTCCAATTCAATAAAATTATTATGAACAAATAGGTACAATAAATACTAAGCAATGCACCACATTGCATTGGTTACAACACTCATACATAAAACCATTACAAACGCAGCGCATAATGTTTACAATACGGTGTTCAGGCCGGCGCTTGCGCAACAATTTGAATGTCAAATAGGGCCGGTTTGGAAAACAAAATTTTCGTTCTCATCGAGAGACGTCGTCGGACGCGAGCCGCCTTGCTTCCGCAATTATGCAATGAAATGTTGAACTTCAATATTGCCTCACTGCATCAACATGGGAATGTAGTCTTTTACAAATATTAGGCGCATGGCTGAATCCAGTGCGAGTCACGTTTGTATGCATCCATCACTGTTTCATAACTACCGTTTTATAATCAATTATTATATAACCAAATACGACAGGTATTTTCACTATTGAGGAGAACCCGATGCCAATAATGCAAACTTGAGCGTTTCAAATATTTTTGTATTTATTGTTTGCGAATGGTATAATATTTTTTAAGATTTCCTATACTTTCTGTGTACTCAGAAAGTAAGGTACGGAGGGAAAGTAACAGTCGTAAGAAATATATCCTATCAGAGTAATATTGATTCATAAACTTACTATTCAAACTAGATTTACTTTGAAATTATTATTAATAACCAGATTACCTAAAGGTACTATATTGTCTCGGAAGTAATTTTCTAGATTGTTTTTCTTCAAACTAAGTATTGTGAATTTTGGGTGAAAAACGTTTTTTTATTTTATTTTTTAAAACTGTATTTTGAAATTGTTAGAAATACAAAGCATTTCATTTTCGTGACCAATTCAATGTTCCTGGTTCCACGTGAGTACTGCCAACTTGGCAAATATTCAATGCATGTACCGTCAAGAGAGCAAAAGCGATAATTTTGATATAAGTCTATATTTAACTAACGTTTACCGTTGCCACCATAATTTATAAACATCGTCATTATTATTGGTTTTATGAAATACATGCTTAACTAAACTATACCTGCCTACTTGAAATTGGGCGATGTACTTGCACTTTTATTGTTTCTTTATATATAAATATTTTATATATAAAAAATATTTATTCCCATCACCTGTATCCCCGAAGGGTAAGGAAGAACTTTAGGTACTAGTTACACCCACACATCTCCGGTATGTTTAGGTCCCATGTAATAGTGAGCGAGCCTATTGCCATTAACCGCGCAAAAATTGAGACTCCGAGCTCTAGCATAGCATTTATTTGGGACCGCTGCACTAACGATGTAGTCAAATTATTAAAAAATATTTGTTTTTATTTTAATAAAAACAAATATTTTTAAATGCCGGCTAATAAAAAGGAATTTTAGTGATCTGATAATATATTATGTTGATTTAATATATTTATTTCATACAGACAATATAGAAATAATAATTGTATTAAAACGAATGTATTTTATTTTGTTCCAGGTACAGATCACTTAAATACATAGAAAGTAACTATGGGATTATCAGTTTGAAGAACCAACAGATATAAATCAAAATGAGACTGGTAAGTACTTAAATAACTTATCATTTATAAACGTAGTCATCACAGACTCATGATACTGTAGCTTGTTTTTATGACAAAATATCAAAGTAATTGAAATTGTTGAAAATATAAATAGGCAAAGGGGAAGTGTCGGTGCGCAGTGGAAAGTGCGCACTTATCACAAAACTGGGTCAGTAGTGACGCCGCCCCTTTATCGAACGTCACTTCTCGCCTCTCACTTAGGAAACTAAACCCTTTCTAGAGGAAAATAACACTCAAAGTTAGACGACACGGCGGGAAATGCACACGCTTTTATAGAGGGAAAATGCATTTCCTTACGACGTTGTTTGCATATTTTTGGGGTCTGAAAATTACCCACTTGGAAGCCAACAGTGCTAGATCGTCACTCTAATAAAAAAGTTGAATATTTTCTGGTCGTGGTAAAGATTCCTAATGGTTTAAAGTGAAATGAAGTTTTTAGTGTGACAGAGACGGGGAAATTTATAATAAATGCCCGTATTGTCAACAGTCAACAAGCGAAGAAGTACCAAGCACAACAGTGGTGGGTCGCACCGGCAGTCCCGGCGGGGCAGATGCTGTGAGCGGCGTGTCCAGCGCGAGCGCATACGATGTGACCCGCATGCGTGAGGAGGAGTTCGAGAGGCTCACAGTGTACATCGTGCCCGACGTGCCCTGCGAGCGTGGCATGCCCAACAGAGCCGAGAGAACACTCCCGCGAAGCCTCGCGCTCAGACCGTCTGCGGTATTATCAACTCCAAATACACCGGTGCGCATTCATTTTAACTACACATTGAAACAAAATATTCAATACCACTCTTACAACTGACGACCACTCGATCAAAAAGTAAAAGTATATCATAACGTTAATCAATTATTACAGACGGAAGGTGTTTGGAGTATAGGAGTGATACCACGTGGAACACGCTTCGGGCCCTTCGAAGGCACCCGAACGCCAAACAAACCTAATGATAAAGTCTCCTGGAGATACTATTGGAGGGTGAGTGTTATTATAAAAATACTGATTAAGATATGACCCTGTAATCGCAACCCGCTTTGCTTTGATTATTTTAATTTGGTTAAGGCTTATATCTGTACATTCAATAGCACAACCTATTAGATGGCCATACGACTATCCTCAACTGAGCAAACTACTAGACTAATAATCTTTGGCTAGTATTTTTTAATATATCTGTTTAAAGTGCACTATGATTTTCTTCTTCAATTAACCGTACTCTCTCTTTGGGCCAGGTACAGGAAACTGTGAGACATCATACTTACGGAAATATTAAGGTGAGACTGGGCTTTACATTCATTACCTAAGGTGGTGGTTTTACCAAAATTTCTCTGAACTGTTTATTTTTGAATGTTCATACATTCACGTCATAGAAGCGTGCATGATAGGGATTAATTCCACTAGAATATAACACTAGTTTAGTTAAAATATTTGAATATAAATGATTAGTAGTGGATAATATCGTATCGGGATGCATTTTTCTGACATCCCTGTTCACGACACTAGATGAACCACAAGTTCTGCTCCAACATAAATTATTGTTAAAACGCGCGCTATCTTCCGCGTCCTATATTACCTCTCGAGTGACATTGCATCTCGTCCTTGACTCCCCACTACACTACTATAATGTAACGTGCCGCTATCAGTTGCACGCGCACTGTAAATATCCTGCACGTGCCACGTGCACGAATAACATGTGTTTAGCTCAATTATATAAGTTTGATTTCAAACATACATAATAATTATAATAAGCACACAAACAAATGATTGCATTATAATTTAATTGAGAAACTTCTCAAGGCATAAATGGTTTTGTTAACCAATGATTACAAATGGCAAGTAATTACTTTTACAAGAGTAAATAGCATTGTCGTAAGAATCACATGTTAAAGTCACTTACATTCAAATTAGAAATTCATACCTATCGGCCGGGTTGTGTAATGAACACAATAAACTTCGCTTCCTATAAATTAGAGCCTTAAGTATTCAAGGTACATATATGGAATGAAAGCCTTATAATTATTGTTAATTTATTGCAGATATTCAAAGACAGTGATTATTATTACCTGGACGGGTCCGACACGAGCGTAGCGAACTGGATGCGATACGTCGCGTCTGCGTACTCTCTCTCTGTGATGAATCTCGTTGCTTGTCAACATCAGGAACATATATATTTTTACACAATCAGGTAAGTTCACTTCACAATACATCCTGACGAACACTAATATTCACATTACTTATATAATTAAGTTCAAGTTAATAATATTACTGCTTCGTTTTTTTCAGAGATATTATGCCAAATGAAGAGTTGATGGTATGGTATTGTAAAGATTTTGCAACGAGGTTGGGCTATGATATTGATCCCGAGAGAGCAACTTACTCTATCTGTAAGTACCTCTTTACTTTACTTTAAGTAGACTTACGAGTACAGATACTTATCTGTACTCGTAAGTCTTGGACTTCCAAGAAACAAGTTAATATATTGAATTTATTACTTTACAGGTAAAGAAGAGACAATAAAAAAAGCATATGGCTTGCCACCTGCACCAGTGCACCCGGAAATTGCCTTCAATCACATGAAATATGTACTTGGTTTGACAAACACCAAGGAGCTTCTTGAGGCTGAAATTCCAAGCCGTCGGCGGAAACGTGAAGCAACTGAAAAACCCTTTCATGAAAACGCTGCTACCATACTTCGTGAAGATCCAAGATGTGTTAACAAAATTGAGAGGCCAATTGTCAGGACAGATATTTCTACCAACATAATTCATAACAAAACCGAGAACTCAATCGTTACTGAACAAAGGTCATTATCACCTACCAGCTTAATGCCTTCGCCCTCGCCGGTCAAAATTCTTAGAGAAAACCCAACTTTAATAATACATCAGCACAAAGAAAGCACATCCCAAGTGGTTATACATCAACTGGAGAATCCCAGAATTCAGAACAATAGGTCACCTGCTCAAAGTCAGCACTTAAGGGATATGCGCGGGCCATCACCAATGGCACAAAATAATCAAGAAAAATTAGGAAGTAAATCTCCAGTACTCACTCAATGTGGGGGGCCACATTACGAACACCAACTAACTCCTAATGATGGATCGGTGCGATCCGATGAAGGATACCACAGCAACGGCTATCATGATGAATTCACACCACCAGAAGATTCAAGTGATTCTGATGTAGAGAATTATGTTCTCGATTGTTCCAATAAAACCAATGAACCCAAAGAGACAGTAATAGTTCAAAAAATTGATCAAGACATGCATCGTAATGAATACAGGAAAGTAAAGATAAAAATGCCCAGAGCATACCAATATCAAAATCACAAAGATATGGACTGTGAAAGTGAAAAGGAATTAGTAATAGCTGAGGAGACCCCAAATACACCCCAAAATTTGTCACCACCAAGAAGAGATCCTGCTACATCAACTGTTATCGTATTAGAATCTTCTCAAAATACCGTGGTGCCTCTAAATAAGCCATACTATGAGGACGGTACTATTTCACCGACACCGCAACCGGCTTTCATGAGGTATTCACCACCAGATACAAGAATATTAGAAACAATATTAACAGGAAATAGAATAGACACAAACAATAATGATCCTAACCGCCGGCAACCAAATGCGACACCGCCTCCATCGTCTCCAACAGAAATGGCTTATTCTTATAAAAAAAGTCAAAGGTATGGCAATGCGTGCAGTCCGGACTCTAGCTCTAACTTAACCCCTTTGCCATCACTATTGCCATTGCCTCAGCAGCTACCTACACCCAGCGCTGCCTCGATTTATTCATCATCGCCACCACACACAATTCCACATACCACCGAAATCCGAGAGATCAGAGAAATAAGAGAAATTCGAGAGACACGGTATGAAAGCCACTATCCTAACTATTCATACAACATGTACTCTCCACCAAACTCTACTATAATCACTCAACTAGGATCACCACCAGGCAACTACTCTCCAACGGTGACATCTTCACACCAGTACGAGAGATCACAGAATGTGCAAAGTAACCATCACTATCCATCTTCGACAAGTGTGATTACACTAAAAAATTGTTCACAGTTAAGTTTGATACAAAACACTAATGTGAACAGTCAGCTGGTTTCTCAACACGGTAGCGTAAGTCCCGACGGTTCTTGTGGACTTATGGTTGCCCCAATGAGTCCAGGCTCACAATCATCTCGAGGCTATAGAAGCTTGCCCTACCCACTTAAGAAAAAGGATGGGAAAATGCACTATGAATGCAACGTTTGCTGTAAAACGTTTGGTCAGCTATCTAATTTGAAAGTTCACTTAAGAACTCATTCTGGTGAACGGCCTTTCAAATGCAATGTGTGCAGTAAATCATTCACGCAACTGGCTCATCTACAGAAACATCACTTAGTACATACCGGGGAGAAGCCGCACCAGTGTGATATTTGCAAAAAACGATTCTCCTCAACATCGAATTTAAAAACTCACTTGCGCCTGCATTCGGGACAAAAGCCGTATGCATGTGACTTGTGTATGCAAAAATTCACTCAATTTGTACATTTAAAACTCCACAAGCGGTTACATACGAATGATAGACCATACGTTTGCCAAGGCTGCGACAAGAAGTACATAAGTGCTTCCGGACTACGTACACACTGGAAAACTACTAGCTGTAAGCCTAACAATATCGAAGAAGTATTAGCAATAACGAATGCAGCAAACACTGAATGTATTGGTAAGTTGATTTTTATCACTGATAAACAAGTATTTCTAAAGTAAATTATTAGGATCACTTTTATGGTTAATATTTGCAATAATCAAATTTTAAATGACTATAAATATAAAATCAAATGAAAGAGAATTAACACGACCGCGGTCGCGAGAGCAACTGCAGCGCGCTGCACTTTCTCTCCGTAGGTGAACCGCAACTTTCACTTGCGCTCTCACTGAACGCGGCCGATTTCATTTTCGCGTGCACTTTGCAGGTACCGTCGACAAAGACTGCCACGAAAGAGAGGGGCACGAGGCTTACGAGGTGCACTCTCCATCGCAGGGAGGGCTGGTGGGAGCCGGTGGGGCGCGTGTTGCAATGTCTCACAACGAGGTGCTGATGGGAGGGCAGGCGCACACGACCACGCCGCACCTGGTGACGCACGGGCAGCTCTCGCCGCACGCGTACCGCGGGCTGCCCGACCACGAGCCGCACTACGCCGCGGCGGCGGGTGAGCCACGCGCCAGCGTCATCGAGTCCAGCCAGCCTCTCATCATAGAGTGCACCTGAGCGTTCCTTGCGCAGCACGGACTCGTCGGACGCGTGTTTCCCCGCCGCATTATGTGATTCCAGTTTTGTGATCAAACGAAAGTATTTCGTAAAACATTCGGGCGAGAACTTCGTCCCTTGCAGTGGCTATGAGATTACGATATGAACTTAAGATGTACATATAATTATTTCCTACGTGTAAATGTAAATGCGATGCGATATTAATAAGTACTAAGTACTTGTGTAAAGTTAGTCTCCTTGGGGAAATGTATAATATTAAGTTAAGAATTTAAATATAACGTCTAAGATTTCAGCAGCCTTTGTTCATACCAATGCTCAATTTTATATATGTATAATTACAATTCTATTGTAAATAGGATTTGAGACATCGACTTATTTAATTTTTTACTGATAACAGCAGCGTATGTACCTATTTCCAGATATCTTCGTAACAGTGTTAACGTGATTGAACATAATCCGTAATGGTTTGTTGTTGATTTTTTGTAGTCTTAATCGTCAGAATAAACTTAAAAAATGTTACTATTATTAAATTTCGCCAAAGAATATCTGAACAGCAATACAGTGCCGAGCGAATACTTTCTTTGTAATTATTTTAAATCGGTCCGAAACACGTTATTAAACAACTGATTAGTAATAAGTGCCAAAAGCACGTTTATTTTAAGTTAAAATAAAAATTTAAGAGAAGAGCGTATAGTATTTTTAAATTGTTGTTCCTAACGAATAATCGGAAAGTAAAGCACATGTGTGCATCAACGTAATTCTAATGTTATTTAGATTAAAATCGTCGAATTGTGTACATTATCCCTACGCTAGAACAAATGGTGCTTCACATCGTAGAGTAGTGGTCGCTCGCATCGCGCGCGCCGCTTGCGCGTGCGCTGATGGACATCAACTACATTGTAATGTTAATTCACCGAGTCTACTAGTTACTATTTTATATTCCCAATAATTATGATTCTCCTATTCGAAAAGGCTGAGATAATTAAATGTAATGTAATATTTGGCAAATATATTAACGTAAGTAAGTATTGGTTTACATTATGTGTAACTTGTGTAAACGTGGCTTGAATGGAAAAAAAAGTTTGTGTTTTATTATGTATTCACAGCTTATACGTGATGTAAAACCAAACGATAGCGTTTTGTATATTTCTATTGTTCATACGAATAAGATTTTTACACGCAATCCTTAGTAGATTTATTAACTGTATATTTTCTACTGTTTACAGGGCAAAAGAATTTGTATTATAAGGCCAGCCTACGTATCTGGTTTATGTCGTGTCAAAATGTGCTGGTTACGACGTTTACGTAATTAAATTACATTATCAAAGTTACAATTCTTTTATCTTGAATACGTAAATTTATATAATGTAAGTCCTTTGTACCTATTACTCTTCATTACCTTTTTAATTTCCATCCAATGAAATCGATAAACTATTTACGAGAAATTTTCTATAAATCATATCCATACTAATTACTAAGAACATTACTATAAGTTAGCTTTTCTAAGTTAAAAGAATTGTAATTCATTGTAAACAATTAATGCATTACGTAAAGTTAAATGGTAGATCTGTGAAACCTTCTTTGTAAAATTGTTATTTCATAAAAACTCAAGCAGTGAAAGAACACTTGTGCAGTAGTATCAAAATATTTAATTCTCCTAAGGTGTCATCGCCATGATATTTCTATTATGCATAACTGATTACTAATTATACGTTATAAACCTTAAATTGTGAATATTTATACATTATTAGAAAGAAAAATACAGGGTTCTTAATAATGTATACCTATCAAAGGTCGCAATTTTAATAATTAATCGAAGAAAATCTATCTACTTGACGTTAAGTGACAAGGACTAGTTGACAGTTTTTCGCATTAAAATTTAGAGTCTGATAGGTTTAAAAAAACTTCTTCTACAAAATTATTTTCAAACGTCACAATCATCGATTTATTATTGTCTAGATACGGACACTTTAACAGTAGATATATTTTTCTCGTAAAAATGTATTGTTTAAATGGAAATGAATTATTGTTGAGTAACATAAACACAGCACGATGGCTATGATCTTGTTACATATACATACAGATAAATCTCGTTGACATTTCACCATTCCATAAAATAAATATATAGATTATAATTATACTAAGTATTTTGTTAGATTTTTAACGGTATTATATTTATTTATTTTTCACATGGTATCTCAACGCTGTCATAGAACTTAACAATTCTTAATTTTCACAAGCTATCGTCTAAGTGTTCAATCTAAACACATTCACTTAAATTCAGAACAACGTAGAACTCGACCAGCGCTTATTTGCATGAATACAAAATAATAAACGTCGCACAAATCTCACACTACAACAAAAATAAAGAATTAAAGTATTGTGAAGAGTACGTTAGTACTTACACTTGTATTATTGTATTAACATATTTTTCAATCTTTTGTTAAGTATTTACTTAGCTAGTTGCTAAGTACACTGTACATAATTCCGATGAAGTATAAAATAATGTGGTATATTTTCAAATTATATAATACAAGTATGTATGTGACTACCTACGTCATCGTAATTATATAAATCAATCATGTAATTATAAAATTGACACCTAAGAAAGATTGATGGTCATAATAAATAATATAAGTACAATACATTACTCATGGTACAACAAGGTAAGCAATATTATTACTGTATGTATTCAATACCCTTCGCTACAATATTGTATAAATATAATGGACTCGCATACACCTCTTAAGGAGTATAGGTGATATTGTAAACTACTTAATGCGCCAGAAACTTACCTACTTACTGTAAAGGCCTGTAATTTTGTACACCTTGATCGATAGTAATTATTTTACAACACCAAATTCATTAAAACGGGAGTAAAATGATATATTGTGGTTTTATTATATTTTCATTCCTTCATACTCTTATTATATGCATGAAAGCTCCTTGTATTAAAACTGGAGGGATATCTCAACTTTTAATTGTTGATTAAATAAGCAACACAGATTTTTATTGACTAATTTTATTAAATAAGTACAACATTTTTAAATACTTCGAAACTCTGACAATAAATATTAAAAATAATAATAATTAATAGATTAAATAACATAGTTTACACAGCAACAAAATGTATCGACCTGCTAACATTATCACACCCGTATTCCTGAAGGGTTAATCTAAAGTTTACTGCTGTATACTCACAGTTCGCCGGAATATTTTAGGTCCTATGTAATAGGGGGTGAGTCCATTCCATTAGTAGTAGTAGTAGTCCATACCGAGCACAAATCCCTACTTCGACCATCTAATTATAAACGTCGTAAAATTACTTTCAATTTCGTTCTTATATAGAATAGTCTCTAGATTTCTATGATAGTCAGTGCGAAATACATAACAAAAACAGAACATATACACCATGGTAGGTACCTAAATGTAAATCTGTTGTTATGTACTAGTAGTAATATCCGGCCCTAATCCTTCAACATTAATAGACCGTATTGAGTAACATAATAGTCGACTATGTAGGCGGAAAATGTAGATTTTTATAAAGAAGAATTAAAAAGCTCAGAGAATCATGGTCTCTCATGAAATCAGTGTCTGTTTTGTTGTCTTCGCCTTATCGACACACCGCATAGCTAGATTTGCGTAGTCGTTACGGTGTGTTGTATCTCAATGTCAGGCACAGGCACAGGCGCGCGACATTTCTTCAGATGCGTCCTCATATTAGAAGACTGAGTGAAGGACAACTTGCATCGCGGACAAGAGTACGGCTTCGAGCCCGTGTGAAAGTTCAGGTGAGACTTTAGGTGATGTTTCTTAGTGAAGGACTTCGGACACAGTGTGCACGAAAACGGCTTGACTCCTGAAATTAAAAATAATCGTCCATTGTTTTATTGGGGCAGTAAATAAATACTTTATACTAGCTGTTGCCCACATAGCTGTATCCTCGCAGTAGCCTATGCGTAGTCTATGTCCTCCGCCAAGATGTAATCTATCCCCTTGCCGATTTTCATCGAAATCCCTTCAACGGTTACGTGAAACGGTGACAAACAAACAACATTACTTTCGTATTTATGACATTATTAATGATGGACATAATAGTTTTAGTTTTTTTTTATAACTTCTCTGATGCTTATCTTTAATTGCTATGTCTGAGGGGAACGCTTTCGTATCTAAGGTTACGTGATAACAACTTATCCTATTCATTAAATGCATCGATAATCGTGAATGAAGACCACAAGGTTACATGTAACTAATCACCATATCTGCACTGATATATTTATTTGTTTAGTTAGTAACGATAATTTTACTTTAGCTCACAGTTGTCTGTTCCTATTAGTTAGGTATATTTAGACGTCAGCAAACTAAAGGTCGCCGGTATGTTTTATCTCTTATGTACTCAATAGGGGATAAGCCCGTTGCCATTAGCCGGTCACAAAATAAATGCAAACAACGAGCAGGGTAAAATCCAAATTTACCTCAACTTGGAAAGCGAACTCGGATCTCATCCTCAGCGGTCGTGCTTGTGACTTTTAAGGCATTTTAATAGCATACCTGTGTGTAGTCTCAAGTGCAGTGTCATATTGGAGCGGTCGGCGAAGCGCTTGTCGCAATGCGGGCAGGCGTACGGGCGCTCGCCCGAGTGCGTTCGCTGATGCTGCTTCAATAACATTTTGCGTGAGAACGCCTTGCCGCACTCCTCGCAAACGTGAGGCTTTACACCTTAAACAACACAAAATGAGACCTTAGTAAAGAATAGGAAAGGAACATTTTAGCGAAAGAAAAATAAGACCTCGAGTGGATTCGAAATTGTTTTTTTTATTTTACAGAAAATGGTCATGAATGCCACCTGGGAAAGATACTCCGTATGTCGGAATTGTACCGACAAAAAACTGCACTTACCTTTCCATGCTTTACAGTCACGGCAATAAGATTTGCAACATCCCTACTCGAACGCGCGTATGGCAATCATGAGTCAGGATTCGAACCTGCCCTCCTAGTTAAATACACTGGAAACTTTACCCAACTCAGCTACCGAAGCCATCTGTAATGTGGAATTGCTCTTCCACTATATGTCTTAAGCTGAATTATGTATTTCAGAAGTGGCGGTAGCCTAATGGCTAAGGCGTTGGACTTGCGATCATGTAGTTTCCGGGTCGAAACCCACCCAATGCACCACCGACGTGAACCTACTCGTAATATAAGCATTTAGCTTAGTACGAGTGGTTAACAAGAATACTAATAATGTGCGACACAGATAGCTAGTAAGCATTTTAAAAAATATTACACATGTGTGTAAAAACAAAATTTTGCCATATGGTCACAAAACTGCTCCATATAACAAAATCGTGTAGCTATAATAATATTGTTGTGACTGGATACACAACTTCACCAACTGTAGGCCATACAAATATGTTATTTAGAAATATAATGCATCATACTTATGCTCCGCGCGGTAATCAAATCTGAAGCCTGTACCGCGAAGCCAATTACTCATCTACTGTACCAATCAAGCCGTAGTGTTTAGAATACAATCACATTTCCATGACAACCTTTCACCATCTTCTTGAGGGATAGAAATCGTGCACGTTCGGGAAAGTGCCAACTTAACACTACGTAACTAATTTAATGTGTACTTGTCCTCAACACTGGTTATCAGAACAATAAACAAATATCTGTTTCAATGGCAGAAGCAGGTATGACTGATTCATGTGACAAACGATAGGACTAAGGAAAATTCTAACCCTCTATTCCTATCTGTCTATACTTATATTATATTATAAAGCTGATGATTTTTTTGTTTGTTTGTTTGCTTGAACGCGCTAATCTCAGGAACTACGGGTCCGATTTGAAAAAATCTTTCAGTGTTAGATAGCCCATTTATCGAGGAAGGCTATATCATCACGCTAAGACCAATAGGAGCGGAGCATAAATTAACAATGTTGAAAAAACGGGAAAAAAGTTAATGCAGAAAAGCCTAAAAAAAGCCGAGAAAACACGCGGGCGAAGCCGTGCGCGGAAAGCTAGATATACATATAGGTGTTGTGTGAAGCCTGTCATACATTAATTTATGTTTAGTATGCCAAATAATTACGATTTATACGGTGTATGTGTGGATTACCCATGTGTATTAGGTCATTAATTATTTATAATGTATTACCGTACATTATTATATTACAGCTACGTAACTTGCGTAGTACCTCCAACTTTTTTAATTACGAACGCGTACCCACCATACCTAATTATGGAAATACGAGTACATTTTTCTATTCTTAGTAGTATTCTTGGTTGTCATAGTACGCAGTACGCAGTCCTTTATATAAGTTCTATAACATTTTTATATTTTGCTTTGACAACATTGACAACTCTTCGTAATTTTTCAATGGCTTGAACCAATATTTTGTTTCACAAGATCTTTTTAACACTTTTCTAGGTACGCGTCTTCGAATTACCGCAAGAATTTTCAGGCAATACTACTACAATTAAAATATAAGAGAGGTACAGTTAGCTAAACATTTCCTTGCGGTACTGTTGCAAATGCAAAGAGTTGCTACGCCGCCGTCGTCGTAGGCCCGGGGCGGCGTAGCAATCTACGAAACAATTGCAATGTGATGTACAATTTCCGTTGCTTTTTTTTTATATTACTGTTTCTTATTAACCGATGATTATACTTATAAACTAATTGATAATAATCATAATAATACATACCATCAAGCCTGTATTCCCCGAAGGGTTAGGTAGAGCGGTACTAATGTACACCCAAACTTCGCTGGTATGTTTAGGTCCCATTTAATACGGGGCGAGCCTATTGCCATTAACCATGCACAAATCCAGACTGCTACTGAGAATTTCATAGGAAAACCCAATAACACTACTCTACCTGGGAATCGAACCCAGGACCTCTACCGAAGCAGTCGCGCTGAGAACCACTAGACTAATGAGACAGTCTTAAAATCATAATAATGTAATCCTGATAATCTATTATAATGTCATTGCAACACAAAGGCGTCTTCTCAAGCAGGGAATGGACGACATTGATCACGCTGATATAGGCTGATGATGATGATATCATTGAAACCACGTTTTTTTTCTTTATTAATATCAGGTTATAAGTATTATAGATATACACTTTATTCAAAAGTTCGAAGTTCCAGTCCAAAACTTCGAACTTAGACTTAAAACCCAAAAGTGGGTTAAAAACGACTTGTTAAAAAATTTCGTTATCAATTTAATTTATAGATTATTTTTATTCATGTTTACTGATGTCGACTATTCCAAGCAAATATAGAAAAAATGAATTTATCACGAGTATAAAAGAGGATTCCAAATCACAGGAAAGCAGGAAACACAGTCTCCTAACAATCTACCTATTAAGAAATACCTACTACGTTAAGTATAACGTAATAATTTATGCAGTAAGCCAAGTGAAATCAATACTTTAAATAACAATTCGTATACCTGTGTGTATCCTCACATGCATGTTGTACGCCACACGTTGGTTAAATGACTTTGGACAAAGTGTACACTTGTATTCTTTACGGTTTCTGAAAGTAAACATAGATCCTTGTAAAAAAAATCCGCAACACTTATGCAAACTTCAACTCAAATCACACATCCATATACAGGATGTCACATTCTGTCAGGAGGTCATATTATCAAGCTTATTCCTAATAAATAATAAAAAAAACAGAGTATTTGAAGATTATTTTCAGTTCTAAAATCTGTAAGTAAAGTTCGAAAGATCCAATCCATTTGATTTTACCACTGAACGTAGGCCACTGTCAAATTCTGCCATTCACTTCCGTGCTATACCAAATTAATAAAAGTTCATACAAAGTATTGTGCGATGTCTATAACCATACTCAATGGTGGAAGATTTGCAGTTTTTTGATACTTGACCACCTCTTCGTGAGCACTCCGCTTAATCGACGGTCAACTTACCTATCAAGCCATCTCATAAAGTAAAAAAAAAACATTAAAAACCACAACAGCAAACATTCCACTATGATTATGTATTCACATTCAAAATAGCTATTAATATCACCTGTGGATCTTCATATGGCTGCTGAGATATCCTCTATCGTTGAAGTACTTCCCGCAGACAGTGCAAGTGGCGGCAAACTCCCTGGTGCCGCGGTGTATGGACATGTGGTACTTGAAGTTCCGCAGCTGCGAGAATGTCTTGCCGCACTCGCCGCAGCAGTACCGAGCGTTCGTCGAGTGCCGTCGCATGTGTACCGCTAGGAACTCACTACTCGTGAACACCTGGGAACCGTTAGGAACCTTAATTTTTTTTTCTAGTTGTAGCCTGCAGCTTTATTCACAAATAATGGACTTTTTCAGACATAAAGTATGACATGCTTTAAAAACCAATCCATCTCTAAACCAAAATTTACCAGCAAGCCCAAAAATATAAGAAGAAATACGCAAACTGAGCACAGTTTTTAATATTTATAAAGCTTATAAGGCTTGGCCAAGTAAACCGATTGTTTAGAATAATAGAAATTTCAATAATTTATGTGCCTATGAAGAAACATTACTAGTTACGTGACTACACATATAACAAATAACATAAAATAACTATAAAATAATACATAACATGTAAATATAGTGTTTATACAGGCATCCCAACTTCGGGCACTTTGCTAAAACCGAGAAATAACTGCTTATTGCCCGTAGCATTTCAACTACGAATGCAAACGACTATATGAATATAAATGCATTTTAGCGTAAAATATTTCCACTCAGCATGGTGAAAGCAAAGCAAAGTATTAAGAAACGTTATAGATATTGCTTCGGGAAGACATGATCCTTTAAAACACTCTGTCAATGCTACGTACCGACGGCGACGTGAAGTACAGTCTATCATAATACTATCCCTTCTACACATTCGTTTACCTCTTTTTCAATCGCGTTCTATTGCACCAAAAAATGTAAATAAATAGTTTACTAAGTATACCTGATTACAAATGGTGCACTTGTAATGATCTCTCCGGTCACTTGGTGGACATGATACTGTCGTTATATTAATCTCGTCACTGGTAGGTACTGCTACAATCGCCACTTCTAGATTAGTTGATGACTTTGATTTTGAAACATTGTTATTGCTATCATTAACGATACTACTTTCATTTCTCTGAAAAGTAAATTATGTTTTTAAAACACTTAGAAATAAATACACACTTACATAAAATATAATTAAAACGAAGCCACTTACTTTTTGTTTAGATAATTGTGACTGACTCGAATGTTCAGCTTTTCTACGGAACGGTTTGTAATTGTTAGGTATTCGCGGGCTCCATGGACTCTCTAATACATGATTTAAAATGGTTACTTTAGCTGATGATGTCATGTCCATTTGCTTACAGCTGTCATTATTAAAATGTTCAACTCCACGCCTGTTTTTATATGTTTGTAAAGTCTCAAAGGAGCCTATAGGCGGTGGTGCAATACTGAAATCTATAGAAGGGAGGTAACATCCCGACAGAAACTGTTCCTGTATTCCCAACTGAAGTAGTGGTTTTGCCGATACAGGCACATGGTTCAACAGCATGTTCTTGGATATAGTGTTGGTGTCAGTGCTAAACCAATTTGCCGTATTAGTTCTCGCAGCAGGGCAATCTTTTAAACACAATGGGTCGCATAAAGTTTGGGAAGTTTCACCGTAATCTGGTTCATCTCGAGTGCATCGCTGCTGCTTACGAAGGTGAAATACTGTAGGCGAATGTCTTGTGTGCTCATTCGTTTTTTTATATGGTTCTAAGAGTGTACCGTCGGCGCTGAGATGTTTGCCATTTGCATTCGTCAAGAGCACAGATGCCGGAGCACGATAGCATTCATTTGATATTGCTAGCACGCTTGTCGTCAGACCGTTAACATTACCGTTTCGAGGATACGTCTCGATAAATAAATCACGTAGAAAAGAGTTTCTTTGTCGGTCCCCATACAGCGATTTCAGATTTCCTAAAGAAGAGGTCCGCTCTCCTCTCGAATTCTGACGACGTACCAGCGTATCTTCGCAATCTGCGTTGCTAACCGAGTGTTTTAATAATACATCCTTGACTTCCTTGCCTTTCTTTATATTTATGTATCGTTGATCTCCACAGCCATCGAAACCTAAAGTAAATATATTCCTTTTAGAAGAGTCAGCTTCACAGTGAAAACTAAGGTGGGAATTGTTATACTCCAATTTTTTCGACATTGGCTTCAAATATTGGCTGTCAATATATATTTGCATTGCTTTTATGATGTCTAAAAACATTTCGACTTTATCTTTCTGTACAAAGACTTCTCCATTATAAATGTAATAAAGCACAGCCGACATAGCATCGAGGTCAAAATCAGGTAAGACGATAAAAGTCGGGGACTCATCTGAAGGACAAGAAAGGAGAAGATGCTGTAAGGAAATAAAAACTAATTAAAATTTTACAATTAAATTGGTAATAATAAAAGATTAAAACAAAAACAATATTTACATACTCTGAGAAAAGTGCTAACACTGGCAAGCACGGCGCGATGTGCGCTGAATGCGCGCCCGCCGCACAACAGTTTCACATCGCACCACTCTGCGTACGACAACCATTCACACATCTGAAATATCAATGAAAGAGAAATCCATTAAAAATATCATACCACTTGTCACTTACTTGATAATAACCCTTTTTCTCTTATATAGTACCCAGCGAGAAACACTCAACATGGTTATGTAGCATATAACGTTATATATAATCGATTCTGTTCTATAATAGCATTGTTAATGTACTGTTCTTCAAACATTTATAATAGAACATCTAGTCGTACCCACACCACACTTGATAATAGCCTGTGAAAAGACACCGTTACAAAATGGATTAGAGAAATAATTTTAGAATTTCTTTCACGCAATCTCAAGTAATTTGGATGGGGCTCTACAGTGATACGGTGAGCGCGGAACCGAACTCGGACGTCTGTAAACACGCTATGTTTGTGGCACACTTTTAATTTCTCGCCAATCGTGCAAATAGATGCCTCTGCTCGGTATCTGTGCTGTAGCAGTGTCATGCACGCCCGATGTCTCACACGCCAGTAAAGGCTAAATTAACCAAACACATCCGACCAGGTCAACGTTTTTAAAGTAGCACCACTCGTGAAAGTGTAGAGCAAATAGGTCTAATCAAACAAGAGGAAAATTAGAAGCATCATCTCGCCAACCTATACCTACACTACTTCGACTTAACAGTAGGTACTTACCCAACTAATAATTAAATTGAAACTGTATGTGACAAATTTATTGATTTTGAAGCACTATATTCGATGTGCAATGTTTGTGATGAATGTCAAATCTAACCATCTGATTAACAATCATATCGTTAAGTATGTAAACATTAAGGCTAACATCAACCATGTCAGATTTACAAGATCAATTAACGCCCAATAAGCGCGGTGTCCGAGTATTAATTATCATATTAACCAATTGCGATTGTGTGCTTGATTTATCACATCGCTGCGGGGATCAAGTCCGCGGTGACATGATACAATCTCTGGCGCTTTTCTTCAAACGCTAAAAACATGAATCATAGATACAAAGCTCCTTTCGGAAGATTAAATACGGCGATAAATCTCTCATAATGTTTACCTACTAAATAATAGTCTTAAAACGCATTGTTGAATACAACTCTGGAAAAATATTCCTCCATGAAATGTTACTAAAATAAAAGCTAAGTATTTTAACTTATTCAAATAGCTTATACTACTCAAAAATAGAAAGCTAGGGTCAGATTAGTTTCTAGTACATTATCAATTATCTACAGCATATTGCAGTAACCAGAATACACATGCTATCGATGCTGTCGTATTGTACGTTAATTACCGATTTGCCGATATCAATTAACTCGTGAAGGTATTTTAAGATTAAGATTAATAACCCGTGATCCATGAAACATTGTAAGCCTCTTTCTTGTCCTACTTGTCAGGATGGTATTGATTTACTGGCTAGAATGTCTGTCGATTATATACTAGGCTAACGATATATTTATGCTCATATAGGTAGCTACACTATTTTAAATACTTCAACATTATTATTTAACAAAGAAATGGTTGTGATTTAAGTATACCTAATAGAAATATAATCATGTCGCACGTTTTATTTTACATATTTTTTTTAGCTTACATAATTTTATATAAGTACTTAAATACATATTTATACCCAAATACTCCCAAAGAATAGGTACCTAAATAGGTTAGATGCCTAAGAATAAAAAGTACCTACTTGCAAACTTGCTCTTGTATCTCATTCTCAACTAAATGACAAGACTTTTTAAACGAAAGCTGCGCAGGGAAATGAAACAGGGGTGTAATGTCTTAGAATCTAGGCACTAAAGCTTTGAAAATGTTACAAAATTGAATTAAAAGAAGCAATAAACATAAATGTTAAATAAATACATTCCTACAACAATAAATTAATTCTATTCTATTCTACGATTCGCTGATGATGACGATTTTATGGTGTAGTCGCTTAAGGATCACAGGTTGATGATGATAATTATAGCAATCGAATAAGTAGAGTAGTACCTGATAAGTAATGGTACTAGAGTATATTCCATAATGTAGGTACATTACAACCAAAACCTAGGTACATTACGACCACCGCTCATAGTTAGGATATTGAGTTGAATCCTGAGAGGGTCTTTTTACTTAAGCAATTTAAGCAAATAGCTCTATCCCCCTTTAACTCTGCTCCCTCTTAGTTTGTGCTTGAGTCAGACAAGACGAGAGGTAACCATTACAATTTGGTACCTAAGCAATTTTTCTTTAACTCTTCTTGCTGTGTCATGCTTAGTTTATTTTGATTTATGAAAAAGTCCATAAAATGTAAAAAGCTTTTATGTATCTTCTGCTGCCCCGCTCCGAACAAAACAGGTACTGTACTACTTTTAAGAAATTAACTTATATAGACACAATTTTTTTTTATATATTTGACAAACTTCCGAATTTCAAGGATAAATGACACAAGTATCTACTTATCCACAGAAAACACTTGAGTTATCGCTACAATACCTTTTATTTTATTGAAGGGATCAACTTCATTTAATTTAATGTTATTTAGTGTATTTAATTTATTTAAAATTGCAATTTTAATTATATTTCATGTAAATTTTCATAATGTTCAATTGTACGCTAATTTTATTTGATTTAGTTTTATCTTTATTGTTTTAATTTTTTTATTCTGATATAATTGTAATCTCGAATATCCAGTACCAGTTGTGATTAAGTACCTGTAATTGTGTTGACATTATGAGAAACCTCACGCATAATTTTGTTTTGTGTATTAACTTTATGTTAATTCGTTGGTGCATTCTGACTTTGAAGGTGAAGGCGTTTGCAATTTATAAGTTTATAACACATTCTCGGTTAAGGACAGTAATAATTGCAATGTATCAACTATACAATATAATTAAAACCTTATGAAATAAAAAAAAAGTGAAAATCCAAAAGAAACTTAATTTGGCGGGCTAGGTAGACATGAGCCCAGAAGTTAAATATCTATAATAATAAAATAACATAAATACTACGTCTTCCTTTACGCTTAAGCTTAGGTACTTACGCGAATAGGAAGGTTGAATAGGGTTAATAAGTACCTCCCTTAACCAATAATATGCGAGTCATTTTGTACCTATAAGTTACCTACTAAATCTACCGGTAGACAATCATATAAAACGATGTTGTAATCGAATTTATTGGCTCAATGACATTCCCACCAATTCTGTCGCATATAAAAATTGGTTCACGAATTTATATTTTTTTTTATTCGATTTAAATTCCGATAAACATAGTTATAAAAACGTTTATTTTCAAGCTTTTATTTTACACTACCAGAAACTACAAACACACTTTATATCCATAATTAAAAGAATTGTTCCGAAATATGGAAAACTAAATAAATAAAATTTCACTTACTTTATGACTTAAAACCTCCAATGTACATTAAAATTTACACTATGAACATATTTTCGTCCAAAAACGCGGGAAATCCACCCACAGGGGACCGAACCAATGTCTGCGCGTGAGTCTTCCGCACTGACGACGCCATCTAACATGTAAGCTCCAATGTGTAAACCATGAAGGTACTACTACCACTTTTAATGGCATGCGTTATTCTATGTTTTAATCTTTATTTACGCCAACAAAACCCGTATATGGAACTTTCCACAAAAATATTCGACTGCCTACTAAGTTTTACTTAGAATTTAGTTGGTGAATATTTCGAACAAAAGTTTTCAGTTTTTATTTTAAACTCGTTATGCAAATTCACTAAAATGTGCGGGATACAAGTTATAATTTACAGTTATAGTTATTAGTCACATAGATTTACGTGTTTCCTACTTGGTAATTTTTCTTATAAGGTACCTATTGTTATTAAACTGAATCATTGGTCTAGTGACCTAAACATACCGACGACCTGTGGGTGTACATTAAGTACCTACACCTCTGCCTTACCCTTCGAGGAATGTAGGCGTGATGATAATACGTATGTTATCTTATTAAGTGCAAGAATATATTTCTTTATATTGTATTTATGTTTACTCTTTATTATTTTATAACTTTAAATTTTCTCTGTTCACTAGTATGGAAAAGTTTTTACCTGAACCATTATTATTATTCAGTAGGTAATATGTTGATGAAGACCGATTTAGTGGAGATTTGGTAGAAGTTGCATTCTTGTATAATATACTACACTTCTAATAATTCATGTAGTAAGGTAGCAACTACGTATTTTACATTTAATACTTAAATAGGACTGCGTCATTAGTCTAGTGCTCCTAAGTGCGACTGCTACGCTAGAGGTCCTGCGTTCGATTCCCAGGTCAAGCAAAGTGATAATGAGTTTTTTTTTCCAGTCTTAATAGCAGCTCGGGGTCTGGAGTTGTGCCCGGTTAATGGTAATAGGATCGCCCCCTATTACATGGGGCCTAAAAACATACCGGCGCAGTGTGGGTTTACAATTGTACACCTCTGCGTAACCATCCGGGGTAAATAGGCGTGCTGGTGTGTTGTTAACACGTTACTTAAATAGGAAATACGAAATGCACTGTTATTAGTTTTATTTAAATTGTTACAATTTCAAACTGATGCCTTTGGTCACGGGTACATTGGTTTAGAATTCGATTCCTATGTTGAACAAGTTACACCTAAAAGCATACCGGGGAACATCACGAACGTAGATGCATAGGTACCTACCTACATCTCTGCCTTACCTTTTGAGGAATACAAGTAAGATAGGTTGTAGTAGTGCAGTGATAGCCTTGTGATATGAACATAGGACTGCCATGTCAAAGGTCTCGAGTTCGAATCCAAGGCACGCCCCTCTGACTTTTCAAATTCATGTGCGTATTAATACTTAATCATCACGCGCTTAAACGGTGAAGGAAAACATCGTGAGGAAACCTGCATGCTTGAGAGATTTTCTCGATGGCGTGTGAAGTCTGCCAACCCGCAGTAGGCTAGCGTGTTGGACTACAGCCTGATCCCTCTCATTCTGAGAGGAGACCCGTGCCCAGCTGTGGGACAATGTATGGGTTGATGATGAGGTAGTAGTAGTATGTAAAAATTAAATCTGTAATAATAGTTTAAGTCAAAAGTTACATTACTTACTTGTTACAAGAAATAGTTATATGGTAACTAAGGTCCTACGCTAACGTATCTATGGTTTGACTAAAGACTTATAAAATGCGGCGGTAGCCTAATGGCTAGGTCGGACTTGTGATCATGTGGTTGCCGGTTCGAAACTCACCCATTGCACTACCGACGTGAACCCACTCGTAATACAAGCATTTAGCTTAGTACGAGGGGTTAACAAGAATACTAGTAATGTGCGACCCACATTGCTAAAAGCTTTAAAAAAATGCCTCAATACTTCCTCAACTTCTTATAAATCGGTACCACCATCTAAATTATCCGGGAGGCAAGTAATAGATACTGTTACCTATGAGAACAGCAAAACCACCTTTCTTTTCGCAGGTTACCACACACAAATAGGTACTACAAACGAAGTGGCACTGCCATGAATTTCCCGACCGAAAACTCTCTTTTCTCGACCTGTAAGGCAAAAGCGGCCATTTTAGACTACCTAGTCTCCAGCCGCAATTTAGGTGACTAAAATAATGAGGTGGTTATCCTCCTTGCGAGCAATGAATTCATGTACATATATACCTACCTACGAGTATATTAGTGTTTTCGCAGCCCAGGGAACGGTTTCATGATTGTCTGCAAAGGTTTTATATCGAACTTAGTATAGGTACCTCCTGTAGGTACTGTTAGTACCCTGAATAGGATTTGGTCATTGGAAAATGAAATATAGAATACTTACCTACGCTTAGCGTTCCCAGCGTCCGGATAAAGCCGGACACAATCACGCTTTTTGGTTGCTTATGCGGCCTAATGGGACGATGTCCGGCTTTTCTTGGGCCATTTAAGAAGTCCTCTCCGCCCGTCTCACCGGACGGTGAGGACTAGCTCTGTCCTCCCCGCACCCCTACCGCTCCACCACTTTACATCACCACCCCACTCGTGTTACACACGTCGAGAGTAGACTAAGACTACAAAGTTAAGAGTGTCCGGCCTTTTTTTTTTTTTAAATTATAAAAAATCTTACTAGCAGTGTGGGTCACACATTACTAGTATTCTTGTTAACCCCTCGTGCTAAGCTAAAATGCTTGTGTTACGAGTGGGTTCACGTCGGTAGTGTAATGGGTGGGGTTCGAACCGGCAACCATATGATCGCAAGTCCGACGCCCTAACCATTAGGCTACCGCCGCTTAACCATGTTACCCATATGTCCGGCTAAACTAGCTGGTTTGTCAGTTTTCGGTTTAACGATCAGACAAACCTACCTACGCTTATGCATTTCTTTGCAACTGCATTAGTCGAAGGAAAGGTTAATTGAGGTATTGAGGATTAAACGTATGTAGTCACGCTCATCTAATATCTTATAGCACCGCTATAATATCACGTTCCCACTGTTAAATTTTAAATAAGTGCGGTAATGGTGTAATTAATGTGTCTCCTAATAGGCAGTTTAAAACACACAGTGCTACACGTAAACTTTTAATTGTAACTCTACTCGCAATTAAAGACCGAGGTGGACAAGTTCTGAGAATAATATTTTCGACTGATTAAGTACCTACAGGGGGTGATAAAATCTTAATTAGAAAGGCAATGCAGACTACATAAAAGTGACTCGCCAGTCGCCTGACCTGCCTTCTACCACTTCCTCGACTACGATGAGTTTATGTAAGCTTCCAATGATATATTCATCGTGCATGTATAAATTCATCGACGCCACGACAAACTTAACTATTTGCGCTTTGCGCGAACCGTATTACGTCGTTTTGGGTGTGATTTGGAAACAATGGTGTCTCCTACATCCTACACTGCTGCATCTATGATTACGCATTTATTCCCGAAGGATTAGTATCACAACTAAAAATATACAATCTAATTGATAACCTCTTCATTTTTTTAAATCGGTTAAGACAATCCCATTATGAATTAAATTGACCCGGGAATCGAACCCAAGTTTATTAGCCGCGCTTGTGACTACTAGATGACTGAAGGGAATCTTCTGAGACTGGAAAATAAATAAAAAGTAAAAAGGTACCTACTAGGCAGTCGTTGTTACTGTTCTGAAGAACATGAAAAATACGAAAGGTGATTGTTTGAAATTATTTATGGTGTAATTGGCTAAAACAATAGTTTTAGCCGATTACACCATTAATAATTTTGAACTAAGTCATCATCATCAACTAAGACCGATGATAGATACAGTTCCCAGCTTATCATGTAAAGTTTTTCTTTTTTTATTATGTATTTTATTGCTTGTACTGAGACTATAATTGAAACACCCACCCCACCTTATTTTATTACAAAAAATGGGTCTGTCAACTCCACGATTAATCGCGTATATTGCGCGTGGGCGGGAAGATATTGGGTTTATTCAAACCACCCCAACTCCCCGAGAAGGGCCGACAAGCGCCCAATTTTGCCTACGGCCTCTCAGAGTGCCCACCCAGGGTGGATGCAGTAGGACGAGGTGATCAATATAACTATATACTATCTAGGGTAATTTCTAGCATAGTTGAAGGTAGTTATTAGGGCTATCACGAGTATGTTTGCAGTAAAATAGCAATAACTCCTTGGAAATATTTTGTTTAACAATAAAATTACAAAACTATCACTTCTTTTTAATATTTTTTTGTTTAATTTATCAAGTTTCATCAAAAATATTACAATCCATGTAATCAAGGGCATCTTTATCTTTTACACAAGATCTGAAATATTTTCCATCTGTTATGTTGTGATCATATTTATTACAAATACAATAACAGATACTTTTGCTACATCCTCTACATTTACTGGAATGTTTGAGTGTTATTTCATCAGCAAATTCACAGTTAACAAATTCTTCTAGATCAATCTTTAACTCTGATTTATAATCACCAGAATCAGTTAAATATTCATATAAAAACTTATCAACACTTTCAAAAGTACTTAAATGATTGAACACTAGTTTTTCTTGTTTTGTTAACACTTTCTCTAACATGAAAACTAAATGATGATGGTAACACTGAAATGTCATTTTACCATTGTCTTTATCTTTCATATCTATCCACATTTTTACACAACTTAAAGGAGTTTTTGTTGCTCCACTAAAAAGTCCTGGATTTGTCAAAAGACCACTGGCAGCCATTACACCACTGCATTTCACTTCTTTGTATAATGCATCTGCCTCCTCTGAAGTCTTTATTCCACCATTTGCAATTATAGGTATTTGTACAGACTCAACCACATCACGTAAAGCTTGTGTATTTATTTTATCACCACTCTTCTGTGTTGGTGTCCTTCCATGCACTGTCAAAAAACTTACTCCACATTTTTCTAGTTGCCGGCACATATCAATAGTTCTTTCTAATTCTTTCAATATCCTTATTTTCACTGACACACTGAAGTTGTTTGGCAATGTGTTCCGAATCCCTTTTACTAGATCATGTATTACTTCAGGTTTTGATAAAAGTGCACATCCATATCCATCTTTCATGGCCCATTTTTGTGGACAACCACAATTTAAATCAACACCATCTGCATAAGCATATACCAACTTTGAGGCATCTACAAAATCATCCCGACTATTAGCTGCAAACTGCACAACCAAAGGGGAATCATTAAATGTTGTTGTAAACTCACTAGTTCGGGCCTTTGAGTTCTGACAGAATGAGTCTGCCAATATCATAGGAGTGAAGCATAAGTCCACACCATAACTGAAACAACAGCAAATCTGAATTAAAACATTTCAAATTACAAATAAATTAAAATTTAAACTGTTCCATGAAAATACACGTATAAGTCTTTCTAATTTTCCAAATAAAATAATAAATAAGTATCAAAATAAACTTACTTTCTGACAAGTGTTCTGAATTGCACTTTGCTATACCTGACCATTGGAGCACAAACCTTTATAAAGCTCTGATTTGACTCTGCCTCAGAAAACAAATCAAATATATTGCTTTTATTTTTCATTATAGAATCTTACCCTTTCAAAACCTTATGTTTTCACAGGTTAAGCCAGGTTTACACTTTATAGGTTAGGTAACCAGTTAACCATTTTTTGATTTTGACAGCTGCCTTAAGCTAGAATATAATATCGGACGTGGCTGACATACGCGACTGATAGCTTGTTATGGTGATATGACGTGTGATAAAGTGTGGTGCACAGTCTTTTGAAAAGTGGCTTGTGGACGCGTTCGATCGATAGCGATTTTCAATGCTAAATCAGCAGCCTTAAGCGCAAAATTCAAATGTTTCTTGGTTTTTCGCAAATTATTCGGCTATATCACATTCTAGACACACACAGATCTGGGTCAACCTATACACATCCAGTTTAAGCTGATCTCACATTATATAGACTTACAATAAGCGGCCAGCGTAAACTGGTTTAGTATAGTTCTATGTTTCGCCGAATCCACTATTTTACACCAAAATCTCCTACAGATAGTTCAACTCAGTTGTGCGCGCGGCCCTATGTGTGCGTGGGCTTGTAAATATACAACTTTCATTCGTGTGGCAGTGACGCGTCAGTCGTCGTCCGAGCAAGACGTGTTCTTATCGCTTTTTCTTAAGGGTACAGTCGTTTACGAAAATGTCTAGTTCTTCACGGAGAAAATGTTTAAGGAGTTAGGTAAATATTTTTCTAATTTTAAATTTATATGTAATTAATATTTATTATGATTCTATATACGAAAAAATATATCGTTGTTGACGTTTACGTATTATTGTTTTAGACTCGAGAAACTAATGCTAAGGTATACGAATTTCTGAAAATAGATGCGAGAGATATATTGGAACTAGTAAGTGATCCAGTTTGCAGTGCAAGTCCAATTTTAATATCGAAATTAAGTGAGCATTTAAATAGCGTACGGAAAAGAACAGCAATGGCAGTGGGGGTATCAGAGAGAACAATTACTAATATATTGGCTGAAGAAAAAGAATCTGACTCTAAATTTAAATCTCCGCATAAAGACCGTAAAAAACGTTTAAAGAAGTTAGAATTAGACAACTTTAACGTTGATGTTATACGTTCCACTATTCAAAATTACCAGTAAGAATATCGCGAGTTACCTACCTTGCTGAAGTTGAAAAGAATATTTCAAGATAAACTTAACTATGATGGAAGTATTTCGACTCTGCGTACAGCTTTGTTAAAGTTGGGATACAAATGGCGAAAAACTGTGGATAACAGACGTGTTATTATAGAGCGGCATGACATCCAAAAACTACGATTTTCCTACCTAAAAAATTTACTCAGATACCGTCAAGAAAATCGGTGTATCGTATATACAGATGAGAGCTACATCTTAACTAATCATGTGCAAAACAAAGGATGGGGTAATAAAGATGGACCACCTTTAAAGAGAAACCTGTCGAAAGGACAAAGAATTATCATTGTGCATGCTGGTTCAGAACAAGGTTTCATACCTAACGCACTACTGACATACAAAGCAAATAGTGTTTCTGGTGATTACCACTCTAACATGAACGCAGAAAACTATGAAAAGTGGCTAAAAGAACGTCTAGTACCGAATCTTCCACCACTCTCACTATCACTATTCAACTCTCCACTCTGTGGTTGTGCTTGATAATGCCTCATACCATAACGTTCAAAATGACAGAGCCCCAAATTCTAATTCCAAAAAAATAGAAATGCAGAGATGGCTGACAAAAAAAAATATAGCTTTTATTAAAGATATGAAAAATATTGAACTGTATGATTTGATTAAAAAAAATAAAGAAAAATATATCTGTTACAAGATTGACGACATACTTCAGCCATATGGCATAAAAGTTCTTCGACTGCCACCATATCATCCTGAACTAAACCCCATAGAAAATGAGTGGGGAATTTAAAAAAATTATATTGCTTCGCATAATGTCGACCAAAATGTGACGGAAATAATGAAACTCATAAATGAACGTTTAAGTCAAATTGATGAAGGGATGTGGGGTAATACTTGTCGACATGTACAAAAGAAAGAAGAAGAATACTATAGACATTTTGACATGGAGTCAGAATTCATAATTAACCTTGGTGAGAGCAGCGAATCCGAAAATTCATCATTTGATTTTTCAAGTAGCGATTCAGAATAATGTTCAATAAATAAACATTACATTACGAAATAACTCTTTTTTTTTTAAACCCGTATATAACCCGTAAATAACTGTATTTGTACCCGACTGTACCTCTCGTCACGCACACAAAGTCACTGTATATGTACAAGGTTTACCCACACATAGGGCCGCGCGCACATCTGAGTTGAACTATCTATACAATAGCAGTTTTAAGCAAAAGTTTTAATACCGTATCGAGAATAAGTTATTGTTGATGCCGTAATTTCTACTGCCATGTACGCACGGCTACACATCAACCTATACAAAACCAGTTTACGCTGGCCTCTTATTGTGAATAACGCTGATACAATGCGAGATCAGCCTAAACTGGTTCTGTATAGGTTGTTTTGTGTAGCCGTGTGTACCTAGAATGTGTTATAATTTGCAAAATTTGAATTTCGCGCGTATGTACAGTAATTTCATAACAGGGAATTACTGTACATACGCGCGAAATTACACACTCGATAATTCATTCGTCCATTTTTATATCATCAGGCGCGAATGTCAGCAGCGTCCGTCAGCTGCGTCCGATAGTTTGTTTCCAGCTTTAAATTAGAACTCTTAGAACGTCACCACAATATAAAAATCTATACAGTGGCGTAACTTCATACAAACGGTTAAAACGCGAGATATAGCTACCTACGCGCCTCGAGTTTGGAACCTTACTTTGTTTACCTTTTAATTATCTTTTCGACCATTATTGAGGCAGTCATGGTCAATTTGATTTTGATTTGATTTGATAACGTAGCTCGGTCTCGTTGGGCTTGTTTTAGTGTTATTATAGGCCGCGTTCCACTTGGCGATCACAATGATCAAAACGCTCCTTTAGCCGTTCCACAAGGTGACCGCGAACGTTGTGGTCGCGGTGAAAACATCTCATGACGCCATGACTTACGCCAACGCGACGTCCACGACGACTCATCTAAAAGGTGGATCGAAGTGATCGTTGAGAAAATCCTAAACTCCGTTCCACTTGAGTTTACGACAACAACGCTCACAAGCAAGTGGAACGGGAAAAACTGCAGTCGTGAGCGTGATCGTTGAGATCGCCAAGTGGAATGCGGCCATAGGCGTCTCTGTTGTTGGTAGAGTTTATGGTCGAGGATTTACAAAATCACTGTCAACTAGCGGTGGCCGATTCGATTATTTTAGTTATCGATTATGCGAATTAATGTTATCAATCATTAATTGATTATTAATCGATTTTCGTTCGATTACGAGTCTGTAATCAAACATTTCTCCTAATTGTCCTAAATAAAGATTAAAACAAACAACTTAATCACTTAAATATAAAAAAAAACACAATATTTAAATTAAAGATCAAACAGAACATTATCACTTAATTATAAAAAAAAAAAAACAATTCTTAAAATTAACATCAAATAGAACATAATCAGTTTAGTAGTACTCAGTCAGTGTCAGTCTCCACCCATTAGGTATGTACGGTGGCCAGCACATCAAGCTACCACAAAATGTCAAATTTTCTCAGTTGATTTTGGTCTTTATCTTCAACGCTTCATGGTTTAAAATCATTTGGAGAAATTTGACAGTTTTGTATACCTTGACCTGCTGGTGACTGTACTAAACTTTTTGCTGGTGACTAGAGATGGGCGACGGGTAAATACCCAATTGGAAAATTTCCAGATAAATTCCTATTTGGGTAAAAATTTTGCATTTACCCAGGTAAATACCCCACCACTGGGTAAATATATCTAATAAAAGAAATGTTAACCTATCAACCAGTGGCGTAGCATGGGGGGCGGGCGGCGGGTGCGGTCCGCACCGGGCGGCACTTTGGCGGGGGCGGCATCTCAGTGGTGGTCAAGAAAAAACAAAAAAATAATTAAAAAAAGATTTTATCGTAATTTTTTTAATGTTGCCATAAATCTTTGCTGCATGGGTGATGCAACGTTCTCCAATAACTATTATTTAGGAAAGTTATTTACTTTGTAACAATTTTCATTTAAATAAACATCTGTCCTTGTCAATCCATTGTACTTCATCGTAATGACTGAGGGTCGGTCACTCTGTCTGTCTTCTTTTTTTTTCAATAACGCTTCAGTTTCGCATGTTTTACTTTGTTTTTTCTTTTTGGGAGAACATTTGTTCACGTTTCAGTTTAGTTGTATCATGCCCTACATATTTTGTTGTTCATTTTAAAAATTAAAGGGCGGCAAATTCGGGATCCGCACTGGGTGCTTGTGACCCATGCTACGCCACTGCTATCAACTACTGTATAATAAACAAAAGGCAAAGTAATTTGTTCTGTACACAGGGAGTCGTTACGGGCTTTACTGAATTAAGTTATGATTGTGTTTAGTCAACCTAAGCTTTTTTAAAGGCGAGTAAAACACAAATTTTACACTACTTATTTCAAGACGACATGCACTTTTATCGTAAATTCAAATGAGAATGGGTGTAGAAATAGATGTCGGATTTTGTAAGGTTTTCAGATTTTAAACTTAAGTTTTCATTTGACACTTCTCAGTAAGTTGTTATTACTTCTTATCCTTTATTCTTATTATTTATATCCTATAATGGTGTTACCAACAAAATATCATCGTGGTGCAATTCAATTTACCTGAGAATTTACTGGGTAGAATTCCATCTCTACTGGTGACAGGGATTCCCTTCGCAAATAGGGTTACCATACCTTAAAGTATTTTATAGCAATAATCAATAATTATCGATTATCTAAATAATAATTGATAGAAAATGATTATTTTAATTATCGATTATTAATAATCGATACCGCACACCACTACTGTCAACCATTTGACATTGGTTGGCTGGCACTAGGGATGTGACTTTACGATAAAAAAATTGATTAATTAAAAATCGATTTTTAATAAGATAATAATCGATTTTTCAAAAAAAAACGATTTTTTTGATAATTCTCTTGAATATAGAGAACAAGGTACGATTTCAATAATAAATAAGCGACGGCCTAATATTGCACTACTGACGTGACCCACTCGTAGTACACACGGCCTAAGGTCAACCTATACAAATCCAGTTTAAGCTGATCTCGCATTGTATAGGTTTCCCATACAATAAGAGGTCAGCGTAAACAGGTTTTGTATAGCTAAACTATATGGGAAGCCCATGAGGGTGAGCCCATCGCAATGCGAGATCAGCTTATAATGGATTTGTATAGGTTGACCTGTAGCCGTGTGTACGAGGGGTTAACAATAATACTGTGCGATCCACATTGTTAGTAAGCTTATAAAAAAAATATCTAAATCTTTGAGTAACGAATACGGAGAATAGGTACGATATCAATATTATGTTAGAGTAACGAATACTGAGAAAAGGTAAGTTAACAATATTATGTTAGAGTAACGAATACGGAATTTCAAAATGGCTGACTAATATTTGACTAATACCCGGTAATAGGTTTAATAATGAGCTAGTGAATATATTCAATAATAGTGTTACATAAATATCATTCTTATTTAACACCTCTTGTATACGAAACATTTGCACCATAATATCAAAACACAGTCCGCCCCCTATCAAATGGACTGGGTAGCGGTGTTGCATTGTTATTCTTTAATGGCCACCAGAAGAAAAAAATCGAAAAAGGGGACGCTTAAAATTACAAATAATAATCACTCATAAAAAATCGATTTTTATGAAATAATAATCGATTTTTTAATAATCGATTATTTTTTAACATCCCTAGCTGGCACTGTCATTTATATGTCAAATTAAATTTTTCTTCCGACTTGCTTGAAGCCTTGAATTGAATCTTGAATTTATTGATTTGAAGATTCTGGCATTCTGATGAATTGTTTGATATATCATTAAAAACTAGCGCAACAACAAGAAACCAAGTGCAGTGAGATCAATCATTGTTACGGAATCACAATCATGTGTATTTAGTGAACTTAATTACGATGGACTCAGTGGAGAAAGAAGACCGTGTCCAACGAATAAAAGTTAAGGGGCCACTACCAATTCTTATTACAGGAATTCCCATAAATAATTGAGGTACGGTCGCCAGCCCATCAGGTAACCAAAGCGTAATTTTTTTACAAAATGTTAATTTTTCTCAGTCGATTTTCAACTTAATCCTCAACATTGTAAGGTTTGAAATGTTTGTATAACCTGATGTGCTGGTTACTGTACCTGTGCACTCATAACTGGCAATGTATTGCATTCCTAACTTATTACTTACTTAGATTCCTTACTTAACAATATGTTCGTTTTAACTTGGCAGGAGTGAACATAGGCTCTGCAAACTTCCATGCATGTACACTCGTGAAGAAAATTGTTATTACTAGATAAATAAACGAACAGCAAATGAGTGAGAAAATACAAATTATCTTCAACAACGACAAACTCCCATACGATTTTTCATCCCTTATTACAACCCCTTTTTTACAAAAAACGTAGCTTATATCCTTTCCCAAAGTCTAATCTATTTTTGTACCAAATTTCATCAAAATCCGTTCCAGGGTTAAACTTGAAAGCGTGACTTTGTTTGGACTCTTAATCGAACTTTCATCCCCTATTTGATCCTCACACAGGTTGAAATTTCAAAAACGCTAGAACAAATATTTATTTATTTCTTATCAAGTGCCTTTATATAAAGTTTCATGGTTTTATCTTGAAAAACTCCCATACAAACTTTCACCCCCTATTTCAACCCCTTCGAATCATTTTTTTGCAATAAAATGTATGTCCTTTCTCAGGCTTTAGTCTATCCCAGTACCAAATTTCATCAAAATCGGTTGTGTAGTTTACGCGTGAAAGCGTAACAGACAGACAGACAGACAGAGTTACTTTCGCATTTATAATATTAGTAGGGATAATGATATAGCATAGATATAGTTGATCTTAATCAACTATATTTTACAAATATATTACAAATTATCAATACAGTTTTCGTTTACTTCGTTAAATATCTTAAATTCACTAAAATTAGAGTTAATTCCAAATGAACTGATCAATTACGATTTTTGATCGATATAAGGACTGATTGGGTTTACGTAAGGGGCGTCTCTAGCCTAGTCCACCGCCCCGCGCAACGCCTCATGCCTCCATTTGGTTCCTAAAAAATGTTACTGTGATGCAAAATCTATTTTTTGGCCTCATGAGACCACTACGGGCGTCAGTGAATTTAGTAAAGAAAATAATCACAAATGCAAAACATATAGGTATATGTATAGACCCCATTGTCCTTACAACAACTCCTACAAAAATTTTCCTACTGCTAACCCACTTGCAGATAACTTCGCACAATTATTTAAAGAATCTACTTTTCATTTGTAAAGTATGTTTTGAAAGAAATCTTCCAACTTCTACTCTGACTTTTTGTTCATGATTACCTATAAAATTATTATTAATTTTATACATAGATACAAAACAGTATAAGATAAAAAAAAACAACATAACATACCATCACGCCTGTATTCCAAATGTTTAGGTCCCACGTAATAGGGAATGAGCCTATTGCTATTAATCAGGTACAAATCCAGACTCCAAGCTGCTGCTGAGAATTTCATAGAAAAACCCAATAGCATTTTGTTCGATCTGGGGATCGAACCCAGGACCTCTAGACTAATGAGGCAGTTTAAGTATAAGAAAAAAGATATTATTAAGTAGTTATGCCTTTTTGTTTTTACAATCTTGTTTTCTTATTATGTGTTTTTTTATAGCTGGAGCATTTCTGGCAACAATTGCTGGAATTTCTGCTTTTGTAGGATTTGGAGCAACTCTCTCCACTGCTAGGAAAACAGATCCAAAATACTTTAGCAAGGGTAATATTTTGATTATTTGCTTTTCTATTCTAGTCTGTATTGCTTTGCATCTAGATCAATACTTCTTTAACTTTTAATGATGAGGGACAACTAGGGATTTGTTTCCTAATATTTTAAGAAATTATTACAACTAACCAATGCTTGTAAATGTTAGTATTTTTTTCCGTTTTTGTATTATTAATTTACATTGTTTATTCATAGGTTTACATAGCAGTCCAGAGTTAGCAGATGCAGGTGCTATTTTAGCTTTAAGAGCTCTTGGATGGGGGACAGTTTATGCAATAGCTGGCACAACATGTTTGTGTTATGGCATATGGAAACTGTCTGGTGCTAAAGACGTAAGATGTTTTGTCCAAACTTGCTATACAGGGATGGAGGGGACATCGACACACATCCGCTTACCACAAATTCAGCACATGATTCACGAGGCCCTTGCGTTGAAATGTTTCGTCGATAATGAAAAAAAAACTGCGTTTTCATACAAAAGTGCAATACCTACACGGTCAAAATGTAAGGAACAGCTGATTTTTTAAAACATAACCGACGAAAATTATCAACGCAAGAGGGTCCAGAATCATGTACTGAATTCGTGGTAAGCGGATGTGCGTCGATGTCCCTTCCACCCTGAATACATTGCAAATAACTATTAAATAAAAAATACTAATACTCAATCGTGAATAAGTTATTGTTGATGTCGCAATATCTACTGCCATGTATGGAATAATTTGCAAAATACCAAGAAAAAATTGAATTTCGCGCCCAAGGCTGACGTTTTAATTAGCCTCAATGTCACGGGCTCACGCGAATGATTGACGCTTTTTCATCAATACACTATTTCTTTTACTTACCATGGTTTCAGAATATTATTTCAGAAATACTAACAAAATACTGATAGTTAATGTAAACTGTTCAGTGTATATGTAAAGAATTTATGTTTATGTTATTTAGCTGTCGTTTTCCCAGTTTCCCACTGCATAGCAAAGGCTTCTCTACTCTCCCTACGTTTTTCAAGGCATTCAAAATAATTTTGAGCATTATATATGTCGCTAAAAGTAACTTATGCAATTCCTCCTTTTACAGCTGAAAGACTTCAGAGTAAAAATGGGCAATATCTTACCTATTCTACCAAAGAATGATCCACCTACATCAAGAACAGAGTTCAGTGGACTAAATGACTTAATGACATACTTATCAGAAGATTATGGAAAAGCAAAATAAAGTCACATAAAATTGTAGATAATTATTTCATTATATTACTAGAATTATAATTCTTAGTTTGATAAATCTTGTTTTATAATAAACTCCTCCTTGTAGGCTGGACCTTCACTACAGGACGATTTGCAAGTGTACACTATGAGTACACCCCAGTCAATACTATTGATTTCTATACCAACTCCAATAAAGTTGAGAAGTTGTGGCATTATCTGTAACAAGGCAAGGATTATATAGGATTATTCAGAGGCTATACCATACCGCAAACTGGAGGAATGCATTAAAAGGCTGCCTTCGGTTGCGGCATCCACAGGACATTGGTTTTAATATATTTATTTTCTTCTTTTTTATTGGTTTTTCGAATGGTAAATTTACTACATAATATTTTTTGATTGTCTGTAATTTTACTGGTAATTATTAATAATTAAATATTACACTTTGATAATGGTGTAAGTATGCCTAGAAAACAATAGAATTAATAGTGTGTGTGCCTGTAGTAGTTTTTATGATGGGTCAACTCAAAACACTGAATCATTGGTGTGTGAACGCAGGTTGCACTCATTGCAGTCGTGACGCGAGTCGGCCAGTCGATTCAATTGGTATCCTCTCATGACTAACTCGGCATTGTATTGTATCCACTATTTCATAACACAACATACCATCACGCCTGTATTCCCCGAAGGGTTAGGCAGAGGTGCACTAATGTACACCCACATTTCGCCAGTATGTTTAGGTCCCATGTAATAGGGGGCGAGCCTATTGCCATTAACCGGGCAAAAATCCAGACTCCGAGCTGCCACTGGGAATTTCATAGAATAACCCAATAACACTGATCAACCTGGGGATAAAACCCAGGGCCTCTAGCGTGGCAGTCATGCTAAGGACCACTAGACTAATGAGGCAGTCCACTATTTCACTTATATACATATGAAGCATTGGGACTGACCAGAGCTACCAACTTATAACCTATTTATTTGATAACCATTATAAATATTTAAAAACAGAGACATACAGTAGAATTTTGGAAACCAATTACATACTTACTTGAAATTCAAATTGTCTTTCACCATTACAATATTGGCAGTTTGGCACATTTACAAGACTATTACTAGAATTACTGGTAATCCACAATGGATGACCTCCTCTATCATACCTTAACACTTGATCAGGGTGTCTAGCAACTCTTTTACTGAACTTATTAAAGATTTTATCTTCAGGCAATGCCTTAGTATATTGTTCCAATTCATCTTCAGTGGCATCATTTAAAGTACCAGCTTTTTTCTCTTGCATTAACTTTCTCAAGTTATCCATTTCTTGACTTACATCTACATCTCTAGGATCCTCCTGTAATTAAACCAGTTATTAGATTCTTTGTTTTAAACTAGCTAAAGCTATTTTAGTATATTACCAAATACCTCCTCTTCTTCATCCACTATAAGTTCCCATTCCTTGAATAATAAAGATTTCCCTGCTTGAGTAACTGTAAAATTGTTACTTTTGTATGCGTCTGATGCCTGTAATGGTATATAAATGTTGAAGTTAAAAAGAAAGTGATAAAATTGTAATACATAGTGAATGCCTATGTATTACAATTTTATCACTTTCCAAGCAAAATTAATTATCAAAAGTCATAGCAACTTACAGCAAGAGCATTATAAGTACCTGTAGGTCCAGACAGAGCTGCTTGTGACCCATTTGCCAGTCTAGAACTTGATGCTTACGGCTGCAATAGTAAGTCTTCTTACATTTAGAACAATGTGAAGGTGCTTTACAACCACAGAGGTCACATAGGTTTGGCCACTTATCCATTGAGAAGGTCTGCAAGAATACAGTTATTGCAAGCACAAATTGAAAAGTTTCTATACCCATAATGCGTTAAGTTTCTCATAAAAAATAATAATACCTATATTAAAATGCTATAAATAAACCAAATCATGTAAGAATAAGAATATTAATCGACTCGCCAGTACACAGATAAGCCCTAAGAGGATTCCGTGTGCAGCAAAATCATTGTAAAAATAGATTAAGTGTTTTGGAAAAAAAAAAAACGTGTCATGTCAACATAAATAAAAGTATTTTCTTTCTAATTAAATAGAATAAGTTGATAGGAACAACATTAAAGTAATTTAAATATATACACATATATATTATTATATATATTTTTATACCTACATATAAACATTTTATATTATTATATATATTTTTATACATATGCACATTTTATATTACTATATGTATTTTTTTAACCTTTTGACTGAAACCCTTGGTGCCAGGCATTAATTAAACAGAATTCTGTCATGTAGTCATGATGTTGGTGTGCTGAGCATATTTTAGTTTGTTGTCTGTACTATAACTAAGGCGGTCAAAAGGTTAAGGACTTACTTCATCTTCTATTTCTTTGTATGGTTCATAGGAATAAAAATCATTTTTCCTGGGCAATTGACAGCGCAATACTAAGAAGTTCTCAGAATTATTTGTTTGACAACATGATCCATTTCTACATACAAACACATATAATGTTCTGTGAAAGCTGGAATCTGATTCTTCATATGGTGCATAAATCTGTAATAAGGTGTAACAAGATTGGACTCATTTTATATAGGTATAACCTGCACAAAACATACCTGTAGTCCTAACTTCAGGTAAGTTTTGAGATATGCAAATATTTTTTATATGATACCTGACAAAGATACACCAACGGATCATTGCATTTTTTGCAAATTACTTCATTCGAGTTCGGCAAATCCTTAAGATTTAACCATGCTGGTTTACCTCCTACTTTGCTAGGAAAGAATTTTGGATGCAAACGCCAACTATCTTTCTCTTCTAAAAAACCGATATCAACTTTGTTATTAGATGCCATAATGGGTTATATATTAAACCAACAAAGGCAAGTGTATAAAAATGATAAATTATTAATGATGGAACATCAGTAAGACATTGTAAGACTATAAACCCCTACATGAGTAGAGCTAGAGAGTTGGAGGTTGGAGCAGGTGTGCTGTGTATCGAGTGTAGGGATGTTATAAAATAATCGATTATTAAAAGAATTGATTATTATTTCATTAAAATCGTTTTTTTATGAGCGGTTATTATTTGGAAAAAAAAGTTTTTTTTATATTAAGCGTCCCCTTTTTCGATTTTTTTCTACTGGCGGCTATTAAAAAATCACAATTCAATACCGCTCCCAGTCCATTTGATGGGTGGGGGGTGTTTCGATATTAGTTTTGCAAATTTATTTAGGTAATACTATTATTTACTATTCACTAACTCATTATAAGCATACCATACTAGTGGAAATCTATGGTCTCACTACACCCCCATGGGAGACAGGCGTGACAATATGTATGTACATATTAGTCAAATATTAGTCAGCCATTTTGAGATTCCGTATGCGTTACTCTAACGTAATATTGTTAACTTACCTATTCTCGGTATTCGTTACTCTAACATAATATTGATATCGTACACGCGGCTATAGGTCAACCTATACAGATCCAGTTGATCTCGCATTGTACAGGCTTCTCATACAATAAGAAGCCAGCGTTAACTGGTTTTGTATAGCTTGATGTGTAGCCGTGCGTACCTATTCTCCGTTTCATTACTCGAAAATAATTTTATTTATTATTGAAATCGTACCTTATTCTTTAAATTATAGAAAATTATCAAAAATATCGATTTTTTTTTTTGAAAAATCAATTATATTCTTATTAAAAATCGATTTTTAAATAATCGATTTTTTTATCGTAAAGTCACATCCCTAGTCGAGTGTGAACTTGTGAAGTGTTCACTGTCATAAGTGTCACTTTGACACTTACTTTGACAGTATTGTTTGGTGAGCAGAATCATCTGTGTACAGTCGCAAGCAGGTCAAGGTATACAAAACTGGCAAACTCCAAATTATTTTAAACCATAACTAGTTAAAGATAAAGTTCAAAATCATCTGAGAAAATTTGAAATTTTGTAGTAACTTGATGTTTTGGACACCGTACATGAAAGTGCCCGTAAAAATGCATTAAATCAAGGTGGCGCCACAGTAGCATCAGGGTCAATTATAAAAAGGCGCGCTTTTTAAAATTCTCATAAAGTAGACAAAAACATATTTTTGAGTATCATTTTTTAAGGTCTACGTAGTGAATATTAAAAAAAAACATATGAATAAGAAGAAAGAATCATAAGCTATACAAAATAAATAAGTGAATATAAATAAAGAAATGAATGTGTTTAGAGTAAAAATTATAAAAATGAGCAATGGGTTATATAGTAAACGTTCATAAAAAAAATATTTACATACGGTTGTGGTTGGAAATATGAAAGGGGCTGAGGCGACTCATTTTTTCTGTTTTTAGTTTTACGCCCAATTGGAATTTTTTTCACAACTCAAATTTTACCCATAACTATTGTATTATTCACACTTTATCATAAAATTAAATGATAAAAATCAATAAACGAAATCACAGTTCAGGAAATAAAATCAGTCTAGCTACACGTTTTCTCATAATAACTCTTTAGGGTTATATTTTTTTTTAACTCGGCGTACTTCAATTCGTTTACAATTATTGCTACATTCATACCATACCCTTTGTATACCCCAGCGCCATTTCGGAACTGTTATTTACACCTTACAGCTGGACACTTTTTCTGACTTTCTACCATATGAGATGACTCTGACTCAATGTGAGACTAGCTGGCGGAACGTTTCGCCTTGGGCGCGAATTTTTTTTTTTTAAATATCGTTTTTCACAAAAACATCGTAGCAAATATTCGTGTAAACTGTCCATTTTCGCCGAATCCTTTATTTTCACTGCACAATAATATGCATTGTGAGACGCGAATTCACATTGTACACACGGCTACACAAATCCAGTTTAGACTGACCTCTCATTGTAAAGGTTTTCCGTAGTTCAAGGCCAGTACTTGCAAAGTATTGATGCTTTTCTCATGGAGCTAATGTGCACACAACATGACATTGGTCACATCAATGTCCGCCAGTGAGGTTCGGAACTGAATAATATTGGCTTCGGGAGTAAAAACAAGTCAGTTGTGAATAAGTTACAGTTAATTTCTCATTTCTTAGTGCCATGATCCTACAATATGCTATAGACGAACAATAAAAAATAAATAAAAAAATAACATACATACCATCACGCCTGTATTCCCCGAAGGATAAGGCAGAGGTGTACTGATGTTCAAACGCCAGCACATCAGGATATACAAAACTGACAAATTTTTCCAAATTATTTTAAACCTTAAGAGTTGATGATTAAGTTCAATCATCATCATCATCATCATCATCAGCCTATACTAGTCCACTGCTGGACGTAGGCCTCCCCTAGTGTGCGCCATTTCACCCTGTCCTCCGCTTTTCGCATCCAGCTTCAAGTTCAATATCGAGTGAAAAAAATTGACAGTTTGTGGTAACCTGATGTGCTGGCGACCGTACACCCACACTTCGCCGGTATTGTTTAAGTCCCATGTAATAGGGAGCGAGCCTTTTGCCACTAACCGAGGACAAAGCCAGACTCCGAGCTGCTACTGGCAAATTCATTTCAAAACACTGCTCGACCTGGGGATCGAACCTCGATCACTCGACTATTGAGGCAGTCAAAAAAAAAAGAATTTCGCCATAAACACAAAGAATAGGAAAGGTACCGTAAGGTGACCTTTCCTAAAGGGTAAAGGTGATCACCGCTAATTTTTGAAAACAACACAGCACCAATACTTTTCAATAGATACAGTGGCGTAGCACGGATCACTAGAACCCGGTGCGGATCCCGAATTTGCCGCCCCTTAATTTTTTAAATGAATAACAAAAAATGTAGGGCATGATAAAACTAAACTGAAAAGTAAACAAAAGTTGTCACATAAAAAAAAAAGTAAAATTCATTGTTGATACTGTATTTTATCCCACAACGAAACAAACATAAGATACTTGTTTTTTTAAATATTTTTTTGACTACCTGTGAAATGCCGCCCCCGCCAAAGTGCCGCCCGGTGCGGACCGCACCCCCCGCCCCCCCCACGCTACGCCACTGAATAGATACACTTAGGAAAAAAATTATGGTCCAGTATGTAGAAACACGTACTACTTACAACATCACATGTCCTACTTACAACATCTCGGGGCGTTTTGAAGATTTCATCGTGATGAGCAACACCTGGATGCAGAGCTTCAACATGTCAAGCAAGTACTGCACGACAACAAGCTCCGAATACCGAAACCTCATCACAGAAACCGCGTGAAACGTACCACAGTTGAGCGACTACCTGTAGCCCGATTCACGTAATTAAAACCGTAGCGATGTCGCAGCGACTTAATCGTTGAAACAGTTTTCCTATTCACATCCGTCGATCAGACCGATTTAGGAGTAGTCCTATTGAAAAATCGTTGAACCGTATTCACACATGTTCGTTGTGCGACAATTGTTGTAAAACTTTGGCTGTACAGTATTCACATAACACTGGAAAACTGTTTCAACGATTAAGTCGCTGCGACATCGCTACGGTTTTAATTACGTGAATCGGGCTACTGTTGTGTTACCATATTATGTAAGAGGAGTCACAGACAAGATTGGCTATATCTTGAAGCGGGCTTCAATCAAAACTTACTTCAAGCCGCTGAAGAAGATTAGTCAGTTCCTACCACCTGTCAAGTGCCACAGTGTGCGTTACCCAGGCCAGATGTTGTCGAAAATGGTCATTTGAATCTTATAGATAATTAGTTTTGCGGCTTCTGTAATTGTTGCGCACATTTTTAAATTTGTAGCGCTTATAGTTTTTTAATTATTTCACAAAAACATTTCCTGCTGGGGTAACGTTACCCCAGCCAGACCTTTTTCTTTCTAATGGGAATATTTAAATAATTACTAGCTATAAAATTAGTTGTCTAGATGAAGTAAATGTTGTGCCTTATTTTGTATTTGTTCTTTCATCGGTTGCGAAGTTATTCAAGATTTTGCTGGGGTAACGTTTTTGGTTTTGCTAGATCTTTGAAATGGTTAAGCGGATTCTTATCATATTTTGTACATGGCTTCTTGGGAATTAGTTTAAATTTGTTCTGCAATAAAAAAACCAAAATAATACATAGCTTAAAGGTTATTTCATTCAATAGAAAAACACTTCAATTGGTCCCAGCACTCTCAATAAGAGCTCTAAAGACTTACTTTAAACGTTATTTTAAAGCTTGTAACTGCCTTCAAATGTACGTGAAGTTTCATTAGTATCCTGTAAGTATTTAACAAGTTATGATGATATTGAGTTCTTCACGAGCACGGTCTTGATGCGCGCGGTGTTATTTGGCCACTGGATTGGATATATGAACTGAATGTTATGTCAATTATTAGTTTTTTAGTTCAGTTGTATATCAGTAAAATTTCAGCTCAGTACATTGGATAATTAATGAGATAATACGATTAGTCATTAGGAAGTGAATGACCGTGGTAACCCGACCAAGTTTAGGTGGTTACGAAAAAGCGAAAACGCAAAACATTATGGTACCTTCTAAAATATGTAGGATAGTGTTACAAATTTAGTACAGACATGTACACAAGTTTAAAAAAAAACTACGTGATTATTTAATAATTTTTATTGACAGGTAATATAATCATTTCAATTGAACTTTTAAAGTATTATTAAACTTATACTTAAAAACAATCACAGATTAAAATTACAGATAGTAATTTTGCTTAGTTAGTTAGTTTTAGATAAGTACCTAACAACATGTACATATTAATAATAATTTTGCTACTATTTCTGTAGTTACATTATGCAAGCTTACCTTGTTCGTGAATTCATCAAGCAGCCTGCACCATAACTATGATCATCAATAGAAGCACTCCACATTAGCAGTAATTCGCCACACTTATTATTTTACATTAGCTCTCACGCACTCTATAAATATTTGCAAAAACAGGAAACGGAACTGCCGAAACGCATGCGCACTCTACAAGATGAATTATGTGATTACGGAGCATATTTAGTGCAATATGCAAACAATGCGCCCCTTCATCCCACCCCTTCCGCGTCCCACCGAAAGACATGTTATATCAGTGATTTTTGATAAGTTTGTGCAACTGGAAGAGAATAATAATGTTTTCATAGTACAGATATTATTATATTATTAATGTGTTTAACAATGTACGCGTCTGTACCGAAATTGTAAGGTGTATTATACTAAACATTTCAAAAGATAGTATAATGTTCTGCGTTTTCGCTTTTTCGTAACCACCTAAACTTGGTCGGGTTACCACGGTCATTCACTTCCTGATGACTTTAATCGTATTATCTCATTAATTATCCAATGTACTGAGCTGAAATTTTACTGATATACAACTGAACTAAAAAACTAATAATTGACATAACATTCAGTTCATATATCCAATCCAGTGGCCAAATAACACCGCGCGCATCAAGACCGTGCTCGTGAAGAACTCAATATCATCATAACTTGTTAAATACTTACAGGATCTAATGAAACTTCACGTACATTTGAAGGCAGTTACAAGCTTTAAAATAACGTTTAAAGTAAGTCTTTAGAGCTCTTATTGAGAGTGCTGGGACCAATTGAAGTGTTTTTCTATTTAATGAAATAACCTTTAAGCTATGTATTATTTTGGTTTTTTTATTGCAGAACAAATTTAAACTAATTCCCAAGAAGCCATGTACAAAATATGATAAGAATCCGCTTAACCATTTCAAAGATCTAGCAAAACCAAAAACGTTACCCCAGCAAAATCTTGAATAACTTCGCAACCGATGAAAGAAAAAATACAAAATAAGGCACAACATTTACTTTATTTATTTATTTATTTATTTATATTTATAAGGCACACCAACAACTTATTTACAATTACATAATATGATAAGAGTTAACATAAAATTATATTATTCGGTGCAAATAAGTTACTTATAGGCATGCACAGCTTTCCAATAACTTAAAATAATAAATAATAATCATCATTATTCTAAAACATACATCAGTCAATAATCAAATTATAATTACAAATTAACAATTTTGAATTGAAATTTTAAATTAAATCAAATTAGAACAACAATAAAATACGATAATCAATATTAAATTAAACACATTAGAAATTCAATTAATAAAATATTATAGCGTAATTAATTTTACATTTCAGTTGTATAAAATATAATAAGAAATAGAAGCATAATAAGTTTAAAATCAATCCAATAAAACTAAAATTAAGATTAAGATAATCGAACGACCGTCTACAAACCGTTATCAATATTTTTAAGTTGACCTTTAAGTCTTGAAAGAGAGTCTGAAAAGATGTCAATATTGTGGTTGCCAGAGCACATCTTGTTGTAGGCGTCCATTAATCTATTCAAGGGAGCAGAGCGACCTAGATTAGTACGGCAGTTCCTGGTAACAAAGGTTTTGACCGTTCTAGCCGATCTCATTAGACTGCGACGCGGTACATCCAAGGTGATGTGTTCCAGTAATTCGGAGGAAGATGTCAAGCCATTCGCTATTTTGTACAGAAATGTTATGTCAGCCAGTGTTCGTCTCTCTTTAAGCGAGATCATTTTGAAATGGGACAGTCTTTGCGAGTAATCGGCTCTATAGGGGCATCCGTGGTCTTTAAACCTCAAATAACGCGTAAAATTCTTTTGAATGCGCTCTAAACGGTTCGAGTGGATATTGTAGGTAGGATTCCAGACTTGAGATGCGTATTCAAGAGTACTTCGGACTAGGGTATTGTAAAGTACTATAAGGGCACGGGTATTTTTGAACTCTTTGCATGTTCTTTTGATGAAACCTGCCATCTTAGCAGCCCTCTTTACAATGTTGTTAATGTGTGGGTCAAATGAAAGGTCACTACTGAGTAGTATGCCCAAATCTCGAATAACATCGACCTTACGGAGTGTAGTTCCAGAAAGAGAGTAAGATGTTGGAATAGGGTGCTTTTTACGCGTGAATGTTATTTGCTGACATTTTTTCGCATTAAGTACCATCCCGTTAACGTTACACCAATGTAATATTGAGTTTAAGTCCTGCTGAAGAAGAGTAGCGTCCTCAGGTGAAGTAATTATACGATATATCTTAAGATCATCCGCAAAAAGTGAACACTGGCTGTTATGTATACGATCAGTTACGTCATTAACGAAAACAACAAATAATATTGGGCCAGCATGCGATCCTTGTGGAACACCGGAAGTAGCGATGTACTCCGTAGATTGGTAGCCTTCCACCACCACCCTTTGTTTCCGATTATTAAGGTATGACTCAAACCACCCTAAAAGGTTCCCAAGTACACCATGGTTCTGTAGTTTCAATAATAGTACTTTGTGGCCAACCTTGTCAAAAGCACTACTGAAGTCTGTATAAATAGCATCCATTTGAAGACCCCGATCTACAGAATTACTTAGATCGTCCACGTAAGAGACTAGGTTGGTGACAGTAGATTTATTAGCACAGAAACCATGTTGCTGAGGTGCTATTTGAACCCTGATGTGGGAAGTAAGGATAGGACAGACCAGTGATTCAAGTACTTTTGAGAAGACTGAGAGTATAGAAATTGGACGATAGTTGGAAGCATCTGCCCTGTCTCCGTTTTTAAAAACAGGCACAACGTTCGCCCGTTTCCATTCCGCGGGAAAGATAGAAGTCAAGAGGGATCTGTTGAATATCAGTGTTAAGGGGAGAGCGAGATTGCAAGCACACTTTTTAATAAAGAGCGGAGGGAGTCCATCTGGTCCAGCTCCTTTAGTTGCATCAAGCTGTTGAAGTGATTTCAGGACTTCTCGTTCAGTGACTTGAATAAGATTTAGTGACAGTTGGGGGAATCTATCAGAGTTTGACGTAGGCTCATTCATAATTTGACTGGAATACGTCGTAAAGGATGAAGAGAATTGCGTGGCAAATAGATTACAAATGTCATCGCCAGTGGTAGCAATGGAGTCCTTTAGTTTTATTTCAGATGGTAATGTAGAGTGTTTTGTGTTTTTGGCTTTGATGAAAGACCAGAATTTTTTTGGATTTGACCGTAGATTGGTCTCGATTGTGTGCACGTATTTCTTATAGCTTTCCTTAATATGAACGCGCGCCCTGTCATCCAACATTCGATACTCAACCTCATCGCGTGGGTTACTGTATTTCTTAAAACGTTTTCTTATTTTTTCTTTCTCGTTTAAGATTTTAACTAAAGATTTTGTGTACCATTGGGGATAGATTCGGGTTAGCCGCCTTCGTTTAGGAACAAGTTCATTGATGATTGTATTTAATGACTCGTATAGAATGGTTACCATTTGATCTACGTTAGAACAAGGTGCAAACAGCTTTACCCAGTTGGTGTTAGCAATTTTTTTATTGATGGCTACGTAGTCGGCGGCACGAAAATCAAAGTTTTGTGACTGTTTTGGTCTCAAAGTAGCAACTGTTACAAATTCAAAGCTTATTTCTAAGGGCGGGTGAAATGGGTCCACTTTACAAATAGGGGTTTCACACAGTTTAGTTACTCCTGTTACTTCATCTAGACAACTAATTTTATAGCTAGTAATTATTTAAATATTCCCATTAGAAAGAAAAAGGTCTGGCTGGGGTAACGTTACCCCAGCAGGAAATGTTTTTGTGAAATAATTAAAAAACTATAAGCGCAACAAATTTAAAAATGTGCGCAACAATTACAGAAGCCGCAAAACTAATTATCTATAAGATTCAAATGACCATTTTCGACAACATCTGGCCTGGGTAACGGACACAGTGCCACATACCTCTACAAGATGCAGGAGTATACAAGCTTGATTGTGATTGCGGTCTCTCATACATAGGCCAAACTAAAAGAAGCATAGGGACCCGCGTAAAAGAACACATCGCCGATGTCAAACACCGCCGTTCCGGGAAGTCAGCACTTTGTGAACATACACTTGACAAGACCCAGCACTACATCACATTTGATAAACCACAAGTCCTTGCAAAAGAAAACCGATTCCTACCTAGGATGATTCGCGAGGCTATTGAAATTAAAAAACATCCAAATTTCAATAGAGAAGATGGCTGGGTCTTACCATCTGCTTGGAACCCCATCATAGATTCCATTAAATCCAAGCACAAGACTGCGAGACCTAAGGATACGGTGAGCTCATTCTGCGTGACCGGCATAAATAATAATCAACAAAATGTAGGGTAGCTGTTGATAATTTTGACATTAGGACGACCAACACCTCAGTCCACCCGTGACCATGGATGCTGTAAAGGATCCGAAACGTCGGGAATTTAAAATAATCAATACAACGCGATAAAATCCGTAAAAAGTAGTTTTCATCGTGTTCAGCAACTTTCATTGCTGACTGTACCAGTAGAAAAAAATCTTCAAAAGCTTCGCAATCGATGCATAAACGAATAATAGTGCTGCATAAAAAATTATGCATGAAAAAATAATAGATTTGAAAAAAACGCTCAAAAAATTGGTTTTTATCTTATTAATTATTTAAGGATTATTTATTAACTTCGCTAGTTAGTTCTTCTTATAGTTCACTAATTGTCGTTACGGAGAGGTAAAATTATTAATAAACATTGCAACACTTAATTCATTTCGTTTATTTTTTTGTCTAAGAGCTTATCAAGTCACTATAAATAAAAAAACACAAAACGAAAGAGATAAAGTCACAGTTTAATTTACTTTGTTTTGTATTTCGTGGAAGCTAGTATGATACAAGTAAAGGTTTAAATCTTTACAATTATCTTTATAAAATAGGTACAGTATTAAATACATATCATTAATAGTAATAATAACTAATATTTACAAGTCCATAAATCAACTATACACTTTATTAAATTAATAATAATTTAATAGACATGGTATATGGACAAACAGCAAGATCAACATTCATTCCTTTTAAACTTCTTGCTTGTTTCATTCATCACATCATCGAGTTTGTTTACCCTTCTCGACTTCAGGAATGAATGGCTGTCACTTTCACCAATGTTTTGTCGAATACAGTTCATACTGGATACATTCTGATTATGTACACCATGTTTTTTATCACCCAAAGTTTTATTATTCTTATTAACTATTAAAGTATTTTGAATGTCTTTAACCAAGTCACTTGTGTGTGTGTGTAACTTAATAGGAATCAAGATTTGATTTTCGCTATCACCTTTCTTGATAAATTCTTGCTTTATTTGGACCATAGATCTATTTTCTGCATCACTTGAAAGTCTTATTGTTTTACGCAAATGAATAGTATCTGAAGAGTCTGCATAGTTTCGCTTGACAACTATGTCACCAGTTGGCATTTGTTTTACAAATGTGAGTGTTGGTGTTTCAGTCTCTTTTACTTCATTCTTTTGCGATTTACTTGAATTGCCTTTGTCACCATCAGAGCAATCTTCTTGCTGATCTTCAGTTTCAATTAATTTACCTAGGAAGGAACAAATATATTAAGAAAACAAATTTGCAGTGCAGTGCAAAGTTGCAAAAGTGCAGTGATAGCCTTGTGATATGACCATTGGACTGCCAAGTCAATCAAAGGTCTCGAGTTCGATTCCAAGGCACGCACCTCTGACTTTTCTAAGTCATGTAATAATTAATTATCACGCGCTTAAACGCAAAAGGTGAAGGAAAACACCGTGAGGAAACCTGCATGCCTGCGGGATTTTCTTGACGGCATGTGAAGTCTGCCAAGCCGCAGTAGGCTAGCGTGGTGGACTATAGCCTAATCCCTCTCGTTCTGAGAGGAGTCCCGTGCCCAGCAGAGGGACAATGTAATGGGTTGATGATGAAAACAAAAGCTTTTATGAATCTTTTTTTTTATGTTTTGCCAAATTTTCTCAGTCGATTTTGAACTTAATCAATCATCAACATTTTAAGGTTTTAAATCATTTGGAGAAATTTGACAGTTTTGTTTAACCTGATGTGCTGACGACTGAACAATGTCCTGGGCAAAACATAGAAATATTAACATGCTTAACAATTTTTGGTCTATTTCATCCCAAGGATATTCTAAGAGGAGTAAAAGTGCATTAAACATCGTATGAAAGTAATTTTATCACCAGTATTAACATATTAAACATACCATTTAAAGTAGGGAATGTTATATCAGGCAAAGCCAAATGCGAGTCTGGATTGTATTTGTTCATCAATGTTTTCAACAAATTCGAGATCTCTTCACGCTTCCGAGTTACGACTATTTCATCGAACCAATTAGCTAGTTGTTTTATAGGCAATGAGTAGTCCAATATTGGATCCTGTAAAGAAGTAAATATTTTTTATGTGACACTTTATCACTGCAATTCGTAATAACAGCTTTTATAGTGCAGGTACTACTGTTCATTTAAAAAATGAAGTCAACTTTTATTGACTTACAACTGCGATGAAATTCATTTGTCTCTTTATCTTTGTTAGGTATCGCTCATATTGTGTCGTATGTACGATGATGGTTGGTCCTTAAAATCTGATTAACCTTAATATTATGTAAATAAATAGTTTGATTCTTACCTTAAAAAATTGTTCAACATATTGTAACAAATATAATCCACAATCAGTAAAATTATTTTGCTGTGGTATTTTAGGGCAACTTCCCTTAATGTTGTCCTTATTGAAAATTTTATTAGTCGAGACCTGTAACATAATTAACTTAAAGCATACAATTTACGGGAGAGTAAATAAATATTAAATTGAATACATGAATGCGATTCTTACTTTAGCTTGATATTCACAAGTAAGGTAATCTCTTAATGTCGCAACAACCCTGGATCTAGATGCCCCAGCTAATGAATCAAATATAAGTATACAAGGTCTGAAAAAAAAAAAGTTCTTTAGTATATGTTGAGATATTATCACCTTAAAACATTAAATTATAATTATAATATCAATAATTTTTGTAGTTTTACAAACACACCTAATAATAGATTCTTTTTTTCCATGCTGAAATATAGATGTTTCCAATGCTGATCTGAGAATTAAAGAAATCAATACTATAACCAGCTGTTTACATCACAAGGCTAAGCTAATTTGTATTCTGTTAACATTATTCAATGAATAAAAAATGGGATTGGCTGTGATAAGCGATACAAAAACACTTACTGTTTAATAGGATCGAGTTTTCTACTTGGTTGAATTTCAATTTTCTTTTCTGCAGGACTTTTTTCCACTTCCTCATCTTCTGAATCACACTGCATGTCCAAATCACTTTCCTAAAATAAAAATAATAATTAAATAAGCTGTGATAAGGCAAGGCTCTCAATAAATAAAAATGTATTAATAATAACATTAAATACCTCTGCTTCAGCCTCATCTCTTTCACTAAGATTATCAGAATCACAATTTAATGTAAGTTGTTCCTGTTTGTTTAATGGTGTGATTGTTGTGTTTCCTATTTGCATAGACGATCTGCGTTCTGCAATTATTACCATATTGATTACAATAAAGTAAATATGTATGCTTGATTAACAAATTTTATACAATCTATACTTATATTATAAAGCTGAAGAGTTTGTTTCTTTTTTAGCTTGAACGCACTAAATTCAGGAACTATGGGCCCAATTTGAAAAATTCTTTCAGTGTTATATAAGCCCATTTATCGAGGGAGGCTATAGGCTATATATCATCACGCTAAGACCAATAGGAGCGGAGCATAAATGAAAAATGTTGCAAAAACGGGAAAATTTTAAATGCAGAAAATCCGAGAAACCTAGCGGGCGAAGCCGTGGGCGGAAAGCTAGTTTAATATAAAAACTGAACTTCTCACCTTTTTTTCTTATCTCTTGGGGGGTCACTAGGCGGTTGTCTATCGTACTCCGGCAGCCATCTAAGCTTGGGTAGCAAATAATAGCCACAAACCAGTGACAATTTTCGTTAATAGGAACTACAATAAAATCTTTTTCGAAAATGTTCACATTTTTAGTCCATGTCTTGACTCTTGCATGTCGCTTTTGTGCTGGAGTCAAACTACTATCCCATTCATGAGGATTTGAACTTCTATTAACTTTGCTTGGTTTAGTTGTAAGCCTTTTGTAGAAAAATGTGCTAAAAATATGAGTCTTTTCTCTCTGACTGTGTGTTAAAACGTCATGAACCAAATGTTTTAAATAAAAATCTATGATGACATCATTTAAAAACTGGTCTTGGGCTAGGCACATGTAGTCTTCAGTGTTAATAGGTATACCACCCTTACCAGGCGGATAAATTAGGATTTGCCGAATTTCAGCAGGGTTCGAACTGTAAATACACAAAATACTTTATCCAAATAAACGGTACTGTATTCAGATGCTTAATGATTATGTAAACATCTTGTTTGAAGGCTTATAAACTATACCTATACATTATTAAACAATTAAATTGTCAAAAGAAAACATAATATTATATTGTAAAAATTCTTTGCTCTACACACCTCTTAGCTCCAGATGCAGTAGCAACACTTGATCTTGTTGCCATTTTTGTAACATTATTACTTTCTTTAGGACAGGTTCTTACTAATATATCATTGGCCTCCCGAGCATTCAATTCATCCATTACTTTACCAAATAAAACTTTCAAAGTCATTTTTGCTTCTTCTGATATTGTTTCTGGTAATAACGTTATCCTTTTGAAAGGATCTATTTTTGACATTGGATTATAATAAGGACCTGCAAACAAATAATAATTGTTGAATATTTTTAAAGTATCATACTTAGTATTTAGTTACGTAAGTACTTACATTTTTAACTTCAAGATTTTGATATAAGAGAAAAAAAAAGTGCAAAAAGGAATGAAAACAAAGTAACTAGCACTTCAGAATAACACTTTCAACAAAGCTGAAAATAAAATTTCATAAACTGACCTGATTCCTCCGACATGTCCAATACTTTCCTAATATATCCACCACATTTGCTCATAGTGTATAAAAAAATTACTGGCAGCCCTTTACCAAAGTGCACCAATATTCTGACAACTTCTTTAAGTTGTATTTGTAGGGCCACATCACGCGATTCATTTTTGAGTGAAGGTGCAACAATTTTTATACCTTTCCCTGATATGTATACCTGTATAATAAAGACACATAAATTCAATGCTTTTAAATTCTAAATGTGATGTGAAGGAAATTTATAAACATTAATTTCTATTGAACATGTATAAAATAATGATAACCTTTTCTTTTGGTGTATATCTGTAAGACCCGATTCTAATGGTCCGACAGTTGAGTGATGTTACTTGTATAGAAGACTGACTGATTTCTTCTCTGCTGCCATCTGTGAAAATGGAAGAATTACCTATAATTATCAATTATTATTACTAGTTTAATAGCTTTGCTCAGAAATAGAACAATACAGGCTAATGAAAAATGTAATTATGGGTATTTTGTAGTATTTTACAATAAATGACTGCCTCATTGGTCTAGTGGTCCCAATCGCGACTGCTACGCTAGAGGTCTTGGGTTCGATCCCCAGGTCGAGCAGTGTTATTGAGTTTTTCAATGAAATTCTCAGTAGCAGCTCGGAGTCTGGATTTGTGCCCGGCGAATGGCAATAGGCTCGCCCCCTATTACATGGGACCCAAACATACCGGCGAACTGTGGGTGTACATTAAGTACACCTCTGCCTAACCCTTCGGGGATTACAGGCGTGATGGTATGTATGTATGTATTTACAATAAACACTACAAAATACCCATAATTATTATGTTGTGTGAGTTTCCACAATTAAATTTCAAAACTTTCATCGATACAGTTAAATTATTGATACAATGTTGCAAATCAAATCATCTTTAGAATCACAAATTAAACCAATCTTGCTGCCATATACAAGTTTCCAAATATTTATATTGTATCATTTCATAACTTGAATTGCATTTAGTACTGCATAGGGCGGGCATGTAAACAATTTTAGGGAGACAACCACAATCATGTCAATATTTATATTATTATCCACAACAATTATTGTAGTTTTAGTTCAAAACAATAAAACTATTCATAGATACACACTTTTTTGGTGCTTTTCTTTACACTTTTTTTTGATGGATACTATGTTTACCTCTTCACTTTATACACATACCTACATTATTCTTTATATATTCTGAATTGTCAAAAATAGATCTGAAACAATGCAACTTAAGGCAAATAACTTTAAAACTATCTACTACTAAAATTATCCAGTTATAAGGAAACTATCTAACCCTTGTTTTATTTAACAACAACATCTATAAACTCATTTTCTTCAAAGTATGGTGATTATTATTAAATCTAATACTAATAACTTAATATTTTGATCTCGCCGATTTAAAATCGCCTTATGTACATTTGCAGATGTGAACGAAATGGTAGTTCCACATTTTCTATTTCATGAATAGCTTTGTGGTGTTTCTGCGGTAGGTACTGAAGTGTACATACTATAATAGGTACTTAGTTATACCTTTTTCCTCTGAAGACAGGAATGCGTAGGTAATAACAAAGAATAGGACTGTTACAGTAGGATGATTTAGGAGATTATCCATAATCTGTCAAATTTATGTAGGTATTGATTATAATCACGGTAAAATATCAAGTTTAGGAATTAGGTAATAACCTATAAGCTTGATTTAAGTTATGTACCTTTATCATATTCGAAGTTACCCCTGAACATGTTGTAAATATTCAGTGATTAATATATTCACAAAGAACAAATTAAAAAGCTACACAAGACGCATTGCGCCTAATTCACCACACTTCATTACAATAATTCTCATAGATACAAAAGATTCCAGATAACGACACGGCACAGAGACGAGCCATGAGCGGACGCTTTTTGAACAGAGTATAAAGACGATGATTTCTGAACGTGAAGTAAGTAGAGTAATAATCTATTCAAACTGACCGGGCAATGTTGCAAGACTAAATTACCGGTTTTTGGTGTTATCGGTTTAAGTTGGTTCAAATGAACCGTATCGGTTTCTGTCATACAAAAAATCATTTAAGGCTAGTGTCAGCCTTGGGCGCAAAATTCAATTATAATTTTTGCGTTTTGATACATTTGATTAGTAGTTTTTTTTTTATTATGGCTCTGGCTCCGCAGGGTTTCTGCAATTTGCGACGTGGTAGATTGATTAGTTTATCAAAGTTTAATATTTCACACGAAAAACCGTCCCTTAGGCTGATATTATTTAGTATTTTGAAATTTATTTAATACAAACATTAATTTATGATGAAATAATTACAAATAAAACATTTTTTAACACTACAGAAGTCTATAAACGCATTTTTTTGTAATATTTTTGGCATGGCTTCAGAGGCCTTTGTGCCATTGAAAACGCAATAATTGATCATTCAATGATGCCACATTATTTAATTATATTACGGTTTATTAAAACTTTAAGGCACATGCGTCAGGGATGGGCGCGAAATTCAATTTTTTCTTGGTTTTTCGCAAATTATTCGGCTATGTAACATGGTAGTGATGCATGGCAGTATAAATTGCGACATCAACAATAACTAATTCACGATTGAGTACAAAAATCTTTGCTTAAATATCGCTATCGTAGGAGATTTACAGTTTGTTCGAAATAAGTAAGCCGATCGGAAGTTAGCCGTTCCGAACCACCGCGGTGATAAAATCGTTTAATTAAGTGTTTTAATACATAAATATCGGAATTAGTAAACAAAATAATTAGAAATGTGAAACATATACGACTCTAATTATCTTTACACCGACTCTTTCTATTAAAATTTACCACTTTTAAACCACTTGCAGACAACCTCCGATCGGCTTACTTATTTCGAACAAACTGTAGGTGTAAGTTGACATTTTTGGCCGAATCCACTATCTTACACCAAAATCTTCGATGCTAACGATTTTTAAGCAAAGTTTTGATACCAAATTGTGAATTAGTTATTGTTGATGTATCAATTTCTACTGCCATGTACCTAGAATGTGTTATAGCCGAAAAAAATGCGAAAAACCAAGAAAAATAATAATTTCGTGCACAACCGACGCTTTAGCCTTAAACTATTTTTATTTAAGTATTTTTTTCGGATTTCTTTAATGTTTCTTTACATTTTGGTATATATATACCTCAAGGTAAAAATATGGGCTGAGTTGTATGGGCTTTTGACGGGCTCCATAATCTTATCTTTAAGACGTTACAACAAAATCTCATGTCAACGCAAATTCCATTTAATTTTTTTGGCATGATTTAACTTGAACTATACTTGCGACCAAGACAGAAAAGTTCCATGCTTTAAATTAATCTACGTCCTATTCCAAGATAATGTGTAATAAAATAATTATTTAATTTATTACGTTTATACAAACACAATAAAAGAACATAAAAAAGTTACGTACAAAGCGACATTAGTTACAATAGTTTTTTTTGCCCAAAATGGTTTAGGATAAACACCTCTAGTGCCAAAACACATATCTTATATATAAAAATTAATCGCCGTTCGTTAGTCTAGCCTAAACACAAAAACGGCTTGACCGATTAGAATAATTCTTTTTATGTTTTGTTTGTCATTATACAGGGATGGTTTAAGAAGAAAAATAATAAGGAAAATCTTGAAAAAACACATAAAAGAGTAAGTAAGTCTACATGACGCGAAAATCTGTCATTTTTCATCATTTATTTTTAAAAGAATACAAGGCGTTTGTGGCAGCCAGTGTTTAAATTGTATTTTTGGTGAATTTAGGGTATTAGAATTTAGTTTATTTTTAATCCGTCCTCTTTTTATTCTTTATACAATTATTTATATACTAGCTGGCCTGGCAAACTTTGTTCCGCATTAGATGGGGTTACACTCTGATGGATACCATACTGGAGTTTATTAATATCGTTGTCGAGTCGGCCACCATCGTTGTTGTTCGTTCTAGCACCATACAACAAAACGAAAAAGTGTAGTAGGTTATATCTCAAGGTGCTTCAATAAAGGGAATCTACCCCCTGGTAGATTCCCTGTAACCCAATCTAAGGCAGAACGAAGTTTGCCGAGTCAACTAGTAAAATAATAAAATTATTTGTACGTACTAGGAAGTGATGTGTCAAACCTTAGGTGCAACGGGTAATACACGAACATCACGGCTATCAAAACAGCACAACTATTACAGTTTGTTCGAAATAAGTAAGCCGATCGGAAGTTGTCTGCAAGTCGCTGCGCAGTAGGCATTTTTACGCCTATACTCCATTTGGTTAGGTACTTAACTAAAGGTAAACAAATCATAAAAAAGGTTCTTTTATAGGGCCATTTTTCATTTTGAAATAAAACGTCACCAAAATAAATTATTCAATAACTCAAAAACACATTCTCCTTTTATACTAGCATATCTTACTACTTTGCTTAATATTAAATAGTTACTATTATTCTTAAGCTTGCAAACAATTAATTAAATCAAAATTTATAATTATATGAAAAAGTATTGCAATGTGCCTACTAAAACGAATCTAAAAATACAGATATTCAAAACATTTTTCTGCGTAGTAGACTTTAGATAACTCGAAAAAATTGAGAAGTAGTACTGCGAGGAAGCGGAGCGAAATAATTAACCGATATTATACTTAGTCGGGTAACCAGGCGACATACGTAACAGTTTGTATTTACTTTACTTTCGTTCGTTTTTGTGTTTCTTTTGCCGCAAATGGTGTTAATTTGTTATTATTCTATTTGTTCGTTGGTTTTATTGATTGTTGGTTGTGTTGTTATTAATTTCACTCCCAATTCATATGATACCATTGTAATAAAAGGTTGAACAGCTCTGAACGTCGCCATTTTTATTGTTTACCTTTAGTTAAGTACCTAACCAAATGGAGTATAGATCAGTAGCGCGCATGCGTGGTAATGGCGCGAGGGGTGGGGTCAGCGCCGCTTCGCTGTTTCACTCAATCCTTAGTGTTTGATGCATAATTCTGTCTCGATCCCCCAGTGCAAGTACACAGTCAGTGCCAAAAGTGCTACGCGTTGTTTTTATTTTGACATTATTGTTGTTTAGTTTTTGGTTATTGTTTTTGTTATTTCTCAATGTTATTGTATCATTGTGGTTTGTCCTTGCTTCTCTTTGCGGAAAAATGCCTAAACGCAACACTGTTTTGCAAATCTGTGAACTATTTAAAATTTAAATGACAATTTAATGATTTTGTAAAAATTCATGTATGGATTTTATCAATAAAGCGATCCAGCAATATTACACTTAATTCTAACAACTTATTTATCTTATTTTCGAAATTATTTGAATACGTTCCCGAACGCTAACACTTTATTACGCGACTGTAACTGCGCGGCTCTAGAAAACGGCTAACTTCCGATCGGCTTACTTATTTCGAACAAACTGTACATAGCTAATAATACGTGCGAAGAAAGGAAAAGAAAATATGTAAATGCCACCTTACGGTGTACCTGTTGTTAGAAAGAGATGAATATACATCTTTAGTTACGTTACGATTAAATGCTGCATTCTAATTGGTCGAGCCCATGTGCGCGTCAGGCACCAGCCGCCATTACATGGCGTCGGAAAAAAATACTTCAAATCCAAAAATTCATTTCTATTATAATTATTCTTATTATCATCACATAAAGGCATGTTGTTCTCACGAATTATGCAACTATTAAGCCCGAACTATTTTTACGGAACGTACCGTCGCAACGCTGGTTGGTGCGTAACTAAACGCGATCCGGGGAATTGCCTTAATTTCTTGTAGTTGATTTTAGAGTACGGGGTAACTTATCTATAGTTTTTAATATCATTGGGTGCGGCATACCGATTCAACACTAACACTACAGTAGCCTGATTCACGTAATTAACCCGTCAAGCGGCATATTGTAGACACAATGCAAAATCTATTGTTATGTCCTCATGAGGAGACTGTATGCATTGACGGGTTAAAACAGTAGCGATGTCGCAGTGACTCAATCGTTGAAACAGTTTTCCAGTGTTTTGTGAATACTTTGAAGTCAACGTTTTGAACGATTCTTGCCCAACGAACAAGTGTGAATACGGTTAAACGATTTTTCAATAGGACGACTTCTAAATCGGTCCGATCGACGGATTCTTGAATAGGAAAACTTTCAACGATTAAGTCGCTGCGACATCGCTACGGTTTTATTACGTGAATCGGTCTACTGACGGGTTTAAGCGGTTAAACCCGTAGTACTTAGTAGTATCCAATTTTGCATAGTAGTGTTTGCATGTGTCTACGCACGGCTACACGTTGAGTTATAAACATCCATAATACCTGCTTCTTATTTTATGGAAACCCTATACAATGCGAAATCAGCTTAGACTGGAATTTTATCGATTGAACTGTAGCCGTGTGAACACACATATGAACGAACAAACGAAAAAAAATTCAAACGATAATCATTTTGCCTTTTATGCCTTATAAAAAACCTCATATTAAAATTCTTAAAAAATCTCCTAAATACACCACACCTGTCAGTCTGTAACTTACAATTTTATTATATTTATAGATGATTAGCTCTCCGCCTGTGGCTTCGCTCGCATTGACTATATGTTTCTTTTCATTTCATGGGATAATATATAGCCTATGTCACTCAGGAATAAAGTAGCTTGCTATTATTGAAATAATCTTTAAAATCAATTCAGTAGATCCAGAGATTACCACCTCACCAACTCACGAACTTTACCTCTTTATAGTATTAAGATAGACTTACAGCGAATATTTAATAGACGAATTTCATAAAATCTCATCCACTACATCGCATAAACTCCGCATAGGTACTTCTTCGTATTGGAACCTAAAACTTATTCTCAAAATACTTTTCCCCTAATAGCATGATCCTTTACACCAAAAATTTGCATATATCAATAAAAATTGTCGAGCAGTATTAGCTTCAGACTAGTGAAACTGTTACTGTTACTGACTCTAGGTCAGTAACAGTAACAGTAATTGTTATAAATTTTTACTTAATTTAAAATTAATAACAAATAACTAGGTCTACAGTTCCTTCGGAATGTGTATAAAATCAAACTTCTTGATCAACAGATTAAAAAATAAGCTAGTACATTAACAATAGTATGTAGTATATAGTAGTATACAGACAACTTATATTGGATTTGTATATCTTTATGTTTAGGCGTGTGTAAAAACATTACTGTGATAAGTAATTGATAACATCATTTAAAATAGTACAGTTATTCTAACTCTACGTTAATATGGCATTACGGGACAAACACGGGACTGTTTGGCAGATCCCGTGCGTGTTCTCAAAACTAAATTTTAGAGTGGTGTAAAAAAAACAATGGCAACTTTTTCTCTAGAGATAAACTGCCAATAATTAGTCGGTAACAATTATTGTTTTCTTCTTTTTAGCATAGACTATTTTATTTTATAACACCAAGTTTGTAAGTTTATACATCACCACAAGGGTTCTTGAAGTATATACAGTTGGAACACTACATTTTAGAAACGAAATACATAATATATAAAACTACCTCAATACGCTACGCTAGACGTCATGCTTGGATTCGATTCTCAAGTTAAGCAGTGTAATTGGATTTTTCGATCAAATCCTAAGTAGGAGCTAGGAGCAGAGTTTGGACTTAAATATACCGGCGAATTGTGGGTGTACATAAGTACGAGTATTTTAAAATCTGTTGTGGTATTACTAGATTTTAAGAAATCCTTTAGCTTTTAGATGTTATAACTATATTATAAATTTGGTAGGAATAGTAGCTGGTACAAGCGTTACGGTATTCGCGATTTCAACGGGATTTCTTTCTTAAGAAACAACCAGTTAGAACTAGGCACATACATATTATTTTGAATTTTGTTGTGTATTCCAGTTAGGGCACCCAGTCGAATAGCACCTGAGCGAACAGCACCTAATAAAGGTATTCCACTTAGAGCAACTTTCAATATTTTTTGAGATTGCTCTAAAGAATTGCTTTTTGAATTTGAATTTATACTGTTGCTATTAAATTCTTCAATTATTGCTATGTCAGACGACATAATTTTTTTAACTTTTTAAAATTATGTCTTATATTTCCTTGTACATAAACAGAAATATACTTACCATCCATGTTATCGAAGCCAATCCCACTGTCAGGCGTCCCACCTTCTATTTCACTTAGTGATGGTTCCTTGATATTGATTGCTTGTTCATGCTAGAAACAGAAATAGTTTTAAACAAAGAACTATTAGTGTTTGAAGGCCGAATTGTCGAAAGTTGCCCTTAGAAACCGGGTCAGAATTCGCTTTATTACACTTTATTATTATTTATTACATTTTATAGGGTTGATTGAAAAGTTTAACGTGTTATATTTTTTTTGCAGGGCCCTGACACGGACCTGCATTGACCTATATTGTATTACAATACCATATTTAAAATAATTTTACTTTTAAGTAGCAGCAAGCATGGCTGCTGAGATCAGGGATCTTTCGATTAGTGGAGCAGTGTTTTTGGGCTTTTCAGTGTTTTTTAACAGCATTTCCCAGTTTGAGTATGAGACGATATTAGGGTGTATCATTTGGAGATGCATGCGTGATAGTATATTATGTTAATTTATGTTATATTCAGCGAAATATTAATATAATGTAAATATTTATTTACCTGACTCAACATAGAACTGTTTGAATCTTCTTCATCTGAGCTTAAAGTTAAAATTACAGGCTCTGGATCTGGTTGTTTGCCTCGTGGCTTTCTCACTCTAGGTGGCTTCTTTTCTTGAACAGGCTTTAAAATATAAACAAGATTGTGACCAATATTCAACGGTCATAAATATTGCATTTAGTTTTGAGTAATGTTGATACTTACAGTTTTATTGTTAAGTGTCTTCATAGTAGTCTTTAGTAAATTTAATTTTATACCTTCCCCACATGTGCTGTAACATGAGAAAATAAAACAGAGATATAATATCTATGTTAAAACACATATCAGATTTGTGGACACTAAGGTCTAAGGCCAGACGAGATAATGCGACCAAAATTTGTTGTAACATGGTTGTTAAGCTTGCCAGGACCTTGGGTCGTTTGAATTTTGGTTTTGGCGAAAATTCTTTGAATTCGGTTTACTTACATAGCAAAAATACAAACATTGAACAAACTATAACTTACCTCTGCTTTTCTAAGGCCAATACTGGTTTCTCTGGTTCTTTCTTCTTCTGTTCTAATTTTTTACTTGGTACACCTTTAGGTTCTTCCGTGAACACTCGTTTACATCTTAGAACAAAAACAAGGGATGAATACCTAATCCTTATTACTTTCTATACTATTACTTAATAAAAAGATGAATATGTGAGCCGTATGAATATGCATACCTTTCACAACGGCTGAAGTCGTAACCCGTGTATCCACATGACTTACAAACAGCTAGCATGCCGTCAACTAGCCTTGGCGGAGGTGATCGTGGACCTGGAGATTCTGGACTGTTGTTTACTAAAACAATCACAAAAGACGCAAAGTTATCTAACATAGCATGTAATTAACTATTTAGTTTACGATAATATTATAATGACTGTCAATACCATCTGGACACTGGGATTTTTCAGGCGTAGACATTTCACTACTTTGAGGTTGGGGCATTACTGTGGGGGAATTCCTACTGCTAATGTCTCCTATTAACATCTGTAACAATACAATATGAATAAATATATTGATCGATCAATATCAGCAGAAGAATATCAATGTCCATACAGACCGGGTGATTTTCTAGCATCTCCTCGATTCTAGTTGTGGAACCCACTGATACAAAGTAGTCAATCTCACTACTTGTGTTCTGCATACATTGTATGTGGGTGTCTGCCGAAAAGGGAACATTAACCTGAAATAAATAATAAACACATATAAAATAAATTTCAAAACTTAATACAAAACGAATTTGTCAACAGGGATATATCTGAATTACGGTAATTGTTAAGCAATTTTGTGTTAGATCCATCATAGTCCTTGTCCATATTATAGTCAAACAAACCTGTTCAAGAACTTCTTGAAGGGTACAACTTTCTTTGGGCAGTGTAAAAGTGATCAATCTCTGTTCACCATTTTGAAGGAATATTAACATTTTAGCTGATTGTGTCTCTGACATTTGTTCAGAAGGTCCCGATACATTCTCGTTGTTTTCTAAAAAAAGAGATGAAAAGCATATTTAGAGGCTGTAAAAAGAAGTTCATGTTTATTTATGTCATTTTTTTGACACAAATAAGTACTCAACAAAATATTCTGCAGAATTATTATAATAGTACTTATTATTGCTAATCTTGAGCAGGTTCACTGATGTGCTCAATTATCATGTAACCTCGTATGCCTTTTAAAGTCCGCACTATTTAACCCACCTGAGCAAATTGCTGGAGGTGTCCCCAAAATGTGAATGTGCGAGGCTACTTTTCGGCCGTTAAGTGCGCTAGCAACACCCTAAACATCTTGTTTTACTGAATATTGGGCGTTGTATGTAAGCATTCAGTGAAAATATTATGTTATTATAAAAACAAACTTTAAAAAATAGAATAATATAAAACAAACCATGCTGAGGAGTTGTCGAATTGTGTTGTTGTGCTTGCATTGGCGGCACTCTCTGTACGGGCCTTTGTTGCTCTTTACTTCTCACTAATGTTTGCCTTGCAGTTTCTCTGTAATTAATTGAACGATTTGCTTTAACTTCATAGGCACGAGAGTCAATGTTGACACTTCAGTTGACGGTATATTCAATGGTATATAAAAAAAACCTATGATTAATATAAACATACCTTCCTTGTTGTTGTTGTCCAGGCGTTCGAGGAGGCTGTTGCATTCGTTTATATTCGGCAACTGTTATTCTTTGGCCGTTAGTTAAGGTTAATACTTGGCGTTCTTCCTCTATAGAATCCGGCTCCATCAACAGCTGTGTGAGTGTTTGGGGATGCTGTTGTATGTGAGGTTGTTCGTATGTTAGTTGTTGCTGATATCCATGTTGTGAGTTGAAGTTAAGTTGTTGCGCGACGTTGGCCGCCACATGGTTTGGCCGCATCGCCGGCGGTGGGGTGTGGAACTGCTGTGGTGACGGATTCATATTTTCATTGACCGAGTGTTTGGTGAGGATAGCGGCTGTTATACTTTCTTCAAGATCATCCATGTCGCTCGCATTGTTAGGTTGGACTACGACCTTTTTAACTTGCTGAACTTGTTGTGGATGGGGCGAAGATCTTTGCGGAATGGAAGTGATCGTGTTCTGCTGAGGTATAGGTCCATTATTCTGATTAGCCGGAGATGCTGCGTGTTGGGGTATTTGTGAAGGTATATTTTGAGTAACTATTGTCCCTTGCGGAGTGATGATTCGGGTTGCCTGCGTGTGTTGTTGGTTCTGTTGACTCAGGAGCTGCAAAAGATAAGAATAGAAAGATACTTAATAATATAAATTTACTGTAATGTTTTGTTTATCAGAAGAATTACTAGAGAGCCTTAATTACAGAACTATAAAAAAAATATTCATTATTATAACAGTAGTTTCATAAATAAAATTGTTTACAGTAGAAAATAAAGTTAAGGCTCACTTGATGAGTGGTGAGCTTGAGTTGATTTAATTGTTGCTGGTGAACTTGTTGTCCTAAGACGTGCTGTGCAAGTTGATGCTGCTGGTGTTGTTGGGCGTGTTGGTGTTGCTAAAAAACAAGATACATAAATAAGAAGCGAGATCGAGGATTATAAAAAAAACATGCATACATTCATAGCTAGGCTGTTTGAAAATATTTTCTTATGACGCCATTCATTTGTTACGTGAGACGTTTTTTGCTAGTTTTTGACAGCTATGTAATATTTATTATGTAAAGTAAAAAGAGAATACGCTTTTGGTTTGTTTTGTAGTTTTAAAGGAAATATGTATTTAAAAATGTAAAGAAAAGTTGAAAATGTTAAAGTATAATTTTAACTTGAGCTTTTTTGTGATCTTACGAATGAAATATGATGACTCCCTCCCTTCAACCTCCTTCCCCCACCTAAATCGTCTTACGTATTAAATGAATGGTGCCTTCTGTCTAGAAACTTATGGTTTCTACGAGGAAGAGATACGCAGGAACGAGGGTGAACACCGCCGATTTCTTTGTCAGTATGATCTTCGGCCTTCAAATAATAAAAAATAATAATAGTCTTTATTTGTATT